>JADRCD010211315.1:424-18829 GCA_019843815.1 Montemys delectorum | reverse complement strand
GCCTTTTCAAAAATATAGAAAGATTGAAACACACATATGGAAACCATTTTTGCTTAGAAAGTAACCAAATATGTACCAGAATTGACATATTCTCATAAAGGCATCGTGTTGAGACGTGCAGTGAGACTGCCTGTTGAGATCTTGTTTGGGGTCGGAGGTTAAACAACCTACAGGGAGACAAGAAAAATATATCAGAGGATGACATAACCATGTCCCATTTTCCTTTTCTTTTTGTATTACTTTTCTTCTAAATCCATCAAAGTTTTATTTAGAGCTTTAATGTTTGTATCAGAACTACCATATTATTTTCTAGTGGGAAACTCGGTTTTCTTCAGTATTTTATCTCCCGAGCATCCAGAAGGATGGTTGAATGAATGAGAGCATGAACAGAAAGGAGACATAGGGACATCTCCTACCACTGTTTTTATTTTTTGGAGGAGGTGAGGAGGGGAGCAGAAACAAACCTAAAAGGAATAAAAATAAAAGAGAATCTAAAATATATTATCCTAAACCGAACCTAAGTCTGGAGGGCAGCACAGTTTTAAGCCTCGAAATAAAGTAGTTGCCCCACCCAAGAGCTTACGTGTACAGGGCCAGTGGCGCAATGGATAACGCGTCTGACTACGGATCAGAAGATTCCAGGTTCGACTCCTGGCTGGCTCGGAGTGTACCTTTTGTTTCTTGATTTCATGGAAATTTAATGAAGAAAATCCATTCATGTCTGAATTTGCCTGTAACAAAACAAAACAAGGAGCAAAAAGATCACGCCGAGACCATCACTCTTATTGTCGTTGTGTTTTGAGACTTTTTCATTCTGTAACCAGTTCTGTTGGAATTCATAGCAAGCCTCCTGCCACAACCTCACCGTAACCCATCACTTCTTTGCAGAGCAGATTCCACGTCGGTCCATGCTATGGCGTCACCAACGTATATGCGGAGCCGTGATCCCTAGGTCAGGATGACTTGCCTGTCCATCTTTGCTGTAGGGTGATTTTGAAGTAACCTCTTAAGCCATTAAAATCTATTTAGAGCGATTGATTTTAATAACAGGGGTAATTTGGAGAAACTACTGAATTCTGTCTTAATCTTTCCTATTCAGGCGTTTGTACAATGATAGTGTAGTTTCAAGTTTCGATCATCAGCTCCTGGGTTTGTTTTTAGTCCTGTTTCTTAGATTTCAATGCAGTGGATACTGTCTCATGTCGCCATGAGGGCAACAGAAACAAATTAGGAATATGAAAGGCCTAGCCCAACAAGTTTCCGTAGTGTAGTGGTTATCACGTTCGCCTCACACGCGAAAGGTCCCCGGTTCGAAACCGGGCGGAAACAGTTGTGTTTTTTCTTTATATACCGTGAAATATAATTCTATGTTATTATTATTATTTTTTTTTTCAGTTATACTCTGTTTCGCTTCCAGAGTGCACCTTGAAGCGTGATTTCCCACAATCGATCCTATGCCTCTTTTAGGGGATTGAGAATCCTCATTCCTTTCTCTAGAGCGGCCGGAAACGCTCGATGGTGGCTTCTTCCGGTCCCTGCTCGGCTAGCTGGTCCTCAGCCTGCAGCGGCTCTAGGTGAAAACCTGAAGGCCTAGGCGTCGTGACCTCCGCTCATCCGCGGCGGGGACCGAAAAAGAAGTCCTGGCTTTCCCACAAATGTTCTCGTGAAGGCAGGATCTGGGAAAGGCCGTCGCCTGCCCTTCTACCGGGAGGACAGGGAAGAGCGAGCAGAGTGGGCGTTGGACTGGGATGCCCTGGGCTCGGCGGCGGGGAGTCCGGAGGACCCGACCTCTCTTCACGTCGTCCTTCTCGCCTAGCCAAAATAAACCTGAAATCCAAAAAAAAAAAAAGAAAAGAAAAGCAGCTTGGAGGGGTGGCTCACACCGGTAACATGTGGGAGGCTGAGGCAGGAGGATTGCTGTGAGTGCTAAGGCCACTCTAGACTACAGAGTGAAACTGTCTAAAACAAACCAAAAACGAGGATAGATTCCCCAAGTTAAGGAATAGATAACTAGGACCCCGAGGAGGTGCCGAGTTCCCAGGGATGGAGAAAGATCAGAACGATCTCCCATCGGGAAAGCAAAACTGGTAACTCGGTGCCTTGTACTCATTTGCCAGAGATTGGGGCGGGGGGGCGGGGGGGGGGCGGAGAGTGTTGGCGAAGATGGGATTTAGTTCGTGGGCACCTGAGCCAGACAGACTTGCTGCGAAAACAAAAAACAAAACAAGAAAACCGCGCAAGACCTCAAAATTGGCCTCATCACAAATATCTTTGCTAATTTTGATAATTGCTTTAACCTGAAATCCGATAAAAAAAAAAAAATGGACCTAGGTCTGCTATAACCAGAAATAGGATACCACAATCGATAAAGAATACAAATTGATAGCCTGAATCTAAACTTTTAAAACAACTCCAGGAAATATAATATTACCTTATGAATTATTAGCTACTTTTCTTATTGCAGTGACTGTATACCCGTGAAGAAGCAACTTAAGGAAAAGAGAATTTATTTGACTCTTAGTCTGGGGTATAGGCCATTAGGCCTCCAAGGCCTGGGGGGCGGAGGGGGGGAGGTGTAGCTCCCAGTTTTGACAGTAGGACCTTATTCATATCTAAGAGGATTAGGAGGGGGGGGTGTTATTTCATAATATTTTATTTAATATACACAAGTTACTAACTTTAATTTTATTTCTAAATATTAAACACGCGAATTCCTTGGTGCCTTAATGTGTTTTGTGTCTTGTTAAAGAACTCTTCTCAGGAGTGTGTGAGAAAGACAGAAGCATCTACGACTGGCAAGCTAACTGCCAAGTACTGTTCCCACCACATGGAAGAGGAAGCAAATGGAGATGTCAAGAATGGTAAATCGAAGAAGGCTAAACCACAGAGGAGATCTGAGTGGCTGTCTGTTAATCACCAAAAAGAAAGGTCACCAGGCCAAAAAAGAAAAAGAAAAAAAAAAGGTCCCCGAAAAGAAAGGAGAAAAGCTATCTTTTCTTAGAAGAGGGAGGAAAGGCGAAGCAAATGCTGGAAGAATCCTGTAAAACTCAGGACACTTCCACAGTTCAGTCCCAGGAAGAGAACGACACTGGAGATGCCAAGTGAAACGGTGTGTGCTGTTAGTGACCCTGCTGTTAAAATAGCCCTTTTTGTTTTTAAAACTTACTTTATGTATGTGAGTACACTGTCGCTGTCTTTAGGCACACCAGAAGAGGGCATTGGGTCCCATTACAGGTGATTGTGAGCCATGTGGTGGCTGGGAATTGAATTCAGGTGTCTGGTAGATCAGTCAGTGCTCTTTACGGCTTAGCCATGTCTCCAGCTCCCTAAAATAACTATTTTTTTAAAATCAGGTTTTTTTCTTTAATTGTAGAATTTTATTTCTTTTTGAAGTTACATTATTTGTACATAGGACACTTGATTTGGGAGTGGGGGGTACCACTGAGTGTATCTCAGAAGATGAATTGAAATGATGGAAATGGGGTTTTTCTGTCTGAATTTTATATGATCGCTGGCTCCCAAGAAAGGTTCTCAGATATTCATTCCCACTTTAGGAACTTTGACAGAGAATCATTACAGAATAGGAGCAAAACTTCACAGGCATGACTGCCTCACAGAACAGTAATTGGGTTTTCTATGATATCATAAAGCTGCCATTCCAAAGACAAAGGCTCCCTGCTTTCCTTTTGCCAATAAGTCCGTGGAGAAGCATCGTGTTAGTTCATTTCCTTGTCTGATTTGCTCTTGAAAAGCTCTTCTATGGTTTCGGAGACCATTCACTTCTGTGACTTTCCTTTTCACAGCAGCAACAAAACCCTTCGTTGACTTCTACAGTGAAGTCTTGGAAACTGTGTTACAAAGTGTTGCCCACCACCCCCACGTCCTGCTGTGAATATCTGTATTTGAAAAAATAAAGCTAGATATAAGTGGGCTTGCTGAAGGTGGAGGGAATATTTTATACCCAGAATTTAAGGATAATCTTTACTGCCCTGTAAGTTTAGAGTTTTGCTTTTTACACTTACCTTTAGTCTGCCCTGAACTGAGTTTTATGAAAAGAAGGAGAGAGAAATTCAATTAAAACTGCTGCTAAGAGTATATAGTCATAGTACCATTTTACTCACAAGTTCATCTTTTTTTCCCCCAGCCTGCATCCTAGCTCTTTTCTAGTCTTAGTTCTGTGTAAGTGTAGGTAGGCCTCTGATTGTTCCCATCTTCTATTTGCCTAATCCTGTGGCACTGTTATCTAATGACCACAGCAATAGAAATGGTTGTAACAACACAAAACAAGATGCCTCTGCCTTTTGTCTTAGTGCTAGCCAATCAGTATTAACTTTTTCTTCCTCATAAATGTCTTGGCAATTCTAGTCATTTGTTCTTCCATAGCTTTTCTAAAATAAGGCATGGTGGAGTTTTTATTGGATTTGTATTGAGTTTATAGATTAATTTGGTAGGTTATAGAATTGTTTATAATGCTGAGTCTTCCAGTCTGTAAACATGGAATAGTTCCTTATTTGAGTAAACATTTTGAATGTCTTTCTATAAAATTTTATATTTTTTTGTGAATGTCTGTGAATAATATTTCCAGGGACCTTTTATTATTTAATGTTGTTCTATTTGGTATATTTCTAGTTACTGTGTCCTAGTGGATGGGGGGCTCCTGGCTGCTTCTGTCTTGAAGCAGAAAGGGTGTTTGGTGGTTATTGAGAGCCAATGAGGAAGCCCTTGGAGGATGAGGTGTTCTGAAAGGAGGGATGTGATTTATTGGGGTCACAACAACTGTGTCAGCAGAAGAAAAGGTGTGGCAGCCAAGCACAAAGACAAATACATGAAGTGTTTCTCCTTCTCCAGGGCCAATACCTCAGGATCAGGCACGATTCACTTCAGATACTCAAAGTAGAAATAAAACAGGCTGTTATTTATGAATTTACAGATAGAACGAGCTCCTGAGATAATCAAAATCCTGAACAGACTAGTTTAAAATTCCCACTTTGGGAATATTACTTTTTAAAAAGTTTTATTTTTAATTAATACATTACTGTACGTAGTTGTTCAGTACAGGGGAAGATTTTAATATGTGTATACAACGCCTAGTAATATGATTGGTATTGATTACTTCAGATGTCTGTTGTTTATGTTAACACTTAAAATCTTTTCTACCAGCTTCTTTGAAATATTCAGTTAGTTGCCAAACATAGTTATCTGTGCTGTGGGACAGTGAACTCATTCCTCCCTAGCTCCCACTTCAGGAATATATATGATCTTTGTATATTCATACATGCATATATGGAGTTACACACTGTGACAAACAATTCTGTCTAATGTCTCCATCCTTCAGAGTTTCTGCTGGTATAGAAACCCTAACTCTCAAGACCACCTTTCCTGACTCTTCATCATTACCCCCTGGAATCAAAGCCATTCCAGTTTTATACTGGAAAGTACAATTGTTGAATTTTCAGAACACTGTAACCACTCAAATAGTTTCACAGTGGTATCTTGCAAGTTTCTTAATTTATTCAGAGACAGAAAAAAAAAGATTTCTGGAGTTGTGGTGGTACAAACCTTTCAAAGCAGGACTCAGCATGAAAGTGCTCTATGGTTGTCTCATGGGTCTGGTAATAATGTTACCTATCCATCACCTTTATACAAGAGGTCATGTAATACACAGTTTTATTTTTCTGTAATCAAAATTGCCAATAAAAACTTTATGTATCAGGGCTATACAGAGAAACCTTGTCTCGAAAAAAAACAAACAAAAAAAACCTTTATGTATGGTAAAAATGTTTTGTTAGCTTATATTAACTATGTACTATAATGTTTCATAATGACATTTTAAACATGTACATGATGTAGTTTGATAGTCACACCTCTCCCTTGCCCTCTCATCCCTCCCACTCATGATAATTCCCTTTTCTCTGGCTAGCTAGTTCCCCCCTCTTCAAGTTTCGTGTGTGTGTGTGTGTGTGTGTGTGTGTGTGTGTGTGTCAAGGTTAGTTACAGCCTGAGAATGAATGAGAGTTGCTTCTAGGAATACTGGCATCTTTATCCCACTGAAGACAATGTCCCTTCCCCTCAGTAACTCCAGCGTCGAGCTCTTCAGGAGGGCCATTACTGCTTTTCTCCCACCTAATCTCTCTGTCTCTGTCTCTGTCTCTGTCCTGGTGACTATGATGAAATTAACCGCATGATTAGATCTAACTGCAGTGCTGGAACTTTCTCTGTACACTTCAGGCTACCCTGCCTTCCTTTAGGACAGGACAGATGGTGAGAGAAATAGTCAAGTATCTCTGTAAGGCTGTGTGCTCAGTCAATCGTCAAGACACCCATGGTGGCGATAGAAGCTGTGCTGGGCAGGTCCACAGGGAAACAGAGATCAACTGTAGTTTAGCCCAATCCTGTAGACTCTTAGGCACGGCCCTTAAAATAGCACAGAGCACATAGTTCAGTTCAAATCAGGGAAGTGGGTCTGGAACTTGTGAAGAGGCAGGCTTGGGGGAAGCTTTCCAGAGGAAGGCATGCTCTTCAAGAGTAATTCTTGATGAACATTGGGAGCTTTGATCTCATACCAAAACTATACAGGCCCAAGGGCTTTTCCCTCTCCAGAAACAGGAGTCAAGGGTTCGGTTCCTAGTTCAGAGGAGGAGCCATTCCATTGGAGGAGAGGCTTTCACACAAGCAAAAGCGAAGATGTCATCCATGATTGTACTCTGGTTTCTAGAACAATCCCATATCAGAAGGAAACTCGCAGGCTTCTCTTTATATTACCTTTGCAACAATTGAGCTGGAGTTAGAAAAGAACATAAGAGTCAGTGGGTGGCAGGCGTGGAGCTGGAGCTCTGTGAAAGAGTTTGTCCTAAGACATGTACAGGGTGGAACATGCCTGTGATCCCAGGACTGGGAGACTAAATCGGAAGGATCTCAAGTCCATAGCAAGTTTGAGGTCAGTGGTACAATGATCAAATCAATTCCTTTGCTAACTAGAAATTACTAACTAGTTTGGTTTTTTTTTTTAAATTTTTTAATTTTTTGTCAACCCCTCCCTGTGGGTCCCCTTCCTTTTTTTTTTTTTAGAAGCAAAGGTCTGTGGGAAATCCATAGGTCTAGGCAAAGCCAGTTCCAAAACAAAACAAAAACAAAAAAACAAAACAAAAACAAAAACAAATAAACACCCTCACATGAAATTTTATATTAGGAAATATGATATTTGGATTTCACAGAATCTTTGTGTTGGTTCTTGAATGGTTGAATTCAGAGGGAGGAAGGCACCAGAAGAGATTTCCTAACAGTAAAATAGGTTGCTTTATTCTGGCCAATGAGTCAGACCTGTCTAGGATGAGGTGGAACAGTTGCCCACTCTAGATGAAGATAAAATGATAAAATACAGTTTAAGGGCACTGGCTGCTCTTCCAGAAGATATACATTCAATTTCCCAGTACCCACATGGTGACACACAACTGTCTGTAGCTCCAGTTCCAGGGGATTCATGCCCTCTTCTGATGGCCTAGGGTAGAAGCCACAGGCCTGGAACAACAGCACTCAGGAAGGGACTTTAGCAAGATTCTGATCCAGACCAGTGTCCATTACATTGTGAGTTAGAGGCCAGCCTCGGTTACGTGGGACCCTGTTTCAAAGAATGCAACTGTACTGGCTGGTTTTGTGTGTCAACTTGACACAGGCTGCAGTTATCACAGAGAAGGGAGCTTCAGTTGGGGAAGTGCCTCCATGAGATCCAGCTGTGGTGCATTTTCTCAATTAGTGATCAAGGGGGTAGGGCCCCTTGTGGGTGGTGCCATCCCTGGGCTGGAAGTCTTGGGTACTTCTATAAGAAAGCAGGCTGAGCAAGCCAGGGGAAGCAAGCCAGCAGGAAACATCTCTCCATGGCCTCTGCATCAGCTCCTGCTTCCTGACCTGCTTGAGTTCCAGTCCTGACTTCCTCTGGTGATAAACAGCCATGTGGAAGTAAGCTGAATAAACCGTTTCCTCCCCAACTTGCTTCTTGGTCATGATGTTTGTGCAGGACTAGAAACCCTGAATAAGACAATAACCCAGGGCCAGTGAGATGATTCCGTGGGCAAACGTGAGCAGCCAAGACTGGCGACCTGTTTCACCCTGAAGTCCAATATGGCAGAAGGGAAGGGCAAGAGACAGTTAATAGTGATAGCCGGAGTATCAGCACTTGTACTTTGGTTCCTGGGCTCCAGTTCATAAGAGGAAAACCGTAACAGGACTCTGAGACCCCGAAATACAGTGAAGATGTGTTTGGGGAGGGAACTACAGAATTAGCAATCCCCTTTCTTACAGGGTAAGCAGCAAGTGTGACGGCTCATTGCTCTGGAGACACCATTTTCTAAGGCTATTCTTGAAAATAATCTGAAATAAAGGGAAGTCAATTTGTCAGTAGCAAAACATAAATGAAGGCATGAAATCCACAGAGAACTGTCTCCCGACAATGAATTGTTTGCAGTAGTTGAGTTTTCTGTGTTTGAAAACAACCAAGCTAATAAACACACAGGTTTAGAAGTCAAGAGAATGGTGAAAACTGGTAATATGTCTATTTGTTTAGTCCACTGCCACTAGTACATAAATTGTCTGCCTCGGGGAGTTGAGGATGACCATTAGGCTTTACTGCAGATGTGCCCCTCAGATGTGTGTGTGTGTGTGTGTGTGTGTGTGTGTGGTGTATATATTTATTGTATTCTAGCAATACCTACAGTCTATTCCTAGACTTCCCAATTCAGTATCAAAATTCCACATTTGGGCCCAAGCAAAACCACTTTTTTGTTTGTTTGTTTGTTTTTTGTTTTTTTCTGTGTAGCCCTGGCTGTCCTGGAACTCACTCTGTAGACCAGGCTGGCCTCGAACTCAGAAATCCGCCTGCCTCTGTCTCCCAACTGCTGGGATTATAGGCTGCAAAACCACTTTCAAAAGTAAGTGGATCTTTGGGCAGTGGTGGCACACACCTTTAATCCTGGCACTTGGGATTTCTGAGTTTGAGGCCAGCCTGGTCTACAGAGTGAGTTCCAGGACAGCCAGGGCTACACAGAGAAACCTTGTCTCAAAAACAAAGACAAAATAAAAAACAACAACAACAAAGATATTTAAAAGTAAGTGGATCTGTTGTGGGAGCTTGTAAGGGAAAAACAATTGCTTTCAGCTACAAAATGTGAACGTGAAATGAGGGGCAGAAGCAACTATTTATTTAATATTGCTTGGCTTTAGCTGCATTTGAAAAAAATGCATAAGAAGCTTTAAACAAGGAGACCCAAGGCTTGCCTCTTTTTCCTTGTGGGATTTTTAGGTGTTTCTTTGGGACAGGTAGTAAGCTGACTATCCAGTGGCTAGAAAGGTCTCTCCTATTTGAAAAGCCGGTGACTCTTGTCGCTCTTACCATTTCAGGATTTTGTTTTGTAAAGAAATAAAGCAGAACCAAAAACATTATAAAAATCCCAGTTTTGGAAAAAAAAAAAAAGCGATTTCAAAAACTGGGGAGAGTCTCAAAGGCAGTATAACAGCAGCTGGGGATGTAGCTCAGTGGTAGAGCGCATGCTTCGCATGTATGAGGCCCCGGGTTCGATCCCCGGCATCTCCAGTTCACTTTTGCTCCAGAAAAATTAAATTTTACACTTTAAAATAGCAAATCATTATGTATTATGTCCTGCACTGCATTTGTTTAATACACTATTTTTGTTTTAACTGCGGCTAATAGAGCCACATATTCGTAGGGAGGGGCCTATGATTTCTTTAAGGTATTTTAATATCACTTTGTCTGAAATAAATTGATCCAAGAGCGTAGAAAAACACACCCCATAGATGATGAGGGATTGGAAGCATTCTCGGAAAAGGTTCATTTTTAAGAAAGAATGCTTATTTGTGGTGTACCGCCGATCTTTTAGGACAGAAGGAATATTGTCTGGAAAACGCAGAAACACGGACGAAATGTCTTTAATTCCGTATGTCTTAGAGCAAAAAATCAGTATACAGTTGAGAAAAGGGGAAAAGTCTAGTTCGTTAAGGGCAAATTCAGTTGCCTGGATATATAATCCAGTATATAGTCCAATTTCTAAGAGAACAAGAAAAGGAATGATGAATAAAGTTGTTATGGCTATTTTGTGTCTCCTTTTCCCACGTCTGGCCGGTTAGCTCAGTTGGTTAGAGCGTGGTGCTAATAACGCCAAGGTCGCGGGTTCGATCCCCGTACGGGCCAGTTGTACTTTTGTTGGCCGATCCTCCCGCCGCCAATTTGTCAAAATTGAGTAAAATTTCAGATTGCCCAAGGTCTACTGATGGGTGACAATTCCTGAAACTTCCGTCCGATGGTTTGCAACTTGTCCGTCTCCCTACGCTAAGTTCTTACAACTCATTTTCCCTAAGAATGCACAATAGCTTCATATCGGACAGATAGGGTAGTGGAGATATCCTGTGAGTTGGGTCTAAATACAATAGATTTCTTTCTTTCTTTCTTTCTTTCTTTCTTTCTTTCTTTCTTTCTTTCTTTCTTTCTTTCTTTCTTTCTTTCTTTCTTTCTTTCTTTCGAGTGCCTGCACCCCGCGCTCGGGATGGTCTGTAAACAGAGTATCCCACACCACGGTCGTACCACGTCAGTGCGAGCGAACACTACCCAGAGGGTCTCTGTTGGGGCGAATTCGTGGCAGGAATTCCACGCCTCGAGAGAAACTTTGCTTTTTTCTTTCCTTTTCTTACCTTTGATGTCTCGGGTAAGAAAAGGCTCAGCCCTTTTACAGGATCTGCTTTAACCCGTCAGGGCGCTCGCTGCTCAGTGGAGCTAGGCGCCGCGCCGCTGCGCTCCGCTCCTTTCCTGACATTTTCCTGCCCCTCAGATCCATCTTCCTTCTGTCCTCTTCCGGGATCCCAGGCTTACTATCCTCCACCTTCCATGGACCGCTGATCTTTTTCTGTTTATTCACGAGCTCCTGGTTGCATCTCTAGGCGAGTGCATTTTTCACCTGTCGTTTGAGCGTCCGAGGGAAAACCCCCAGATCAAGTCCTCGGGTCCAGGGGGGTTTGGGGCCGGGACCCGGGCCGGGGCCGGCGGGTTCTCCTTTAGCCTCCCAGGCATATCTGTGGTTCCGTTTCGGAGTTGCTCAGAAACTGGGCCTTTTGGATGGCGGTTCCAGACACCGACTAAGGAAATCTGAGAAGAAATTTTGCTTTCTGTATTTTTAATAAACGGCACGGTTATTTCTCTTACAAGGGTGGGTCAAGAGATGTTTATATGGTCTTTAGAGGTTTACGGACGAAACTTTAAGAGACGCGGCTTAAAGGACGGACGGAAAGACCAAACAAATCCAAAATTAAAGACAATATAAATTATATTTACTAAACATCTACAAGACAGCTATTAAAAAGAGTCTGTTAAATGATTAAGAAAATGAAGAGAGAAGGCTTATATCTGGCTCGTTGGTCTAGGGGTATGATTCTCGCTTAGGGTGCGAGAGGTCCCGGGTTCAAATCCCGGACGAGCCCAAGTTTTAATCGTGTAATCACCGAATTTGTGAAAGTTCAAACTTAATTAATGATGGACAACTATTTTGTTTGCTTGTCCTTTTTTGCAAGTAAATGTTCTTTCTATGCACTTGGTTTCGATTTGTAACTTGAACTCTCTTTTAATTAAACCCAGTCGTTCTCAGATTTGATTCATTTTTCCCTCCAGTCTCTCTAGACCAGGTAGCTCTGCGCCAAGAGGGTACCAAATTCTGCAAAAGATTTACAGGTAAATGATGCAACATAGGTAGGTGCTCGCTGTAATGCCGTAATTAGAATGGATTTGTTTTAAAGTTACGAGCTCTAAAATAGTTTTTGCTTGATAGCGACGCATTACATTGTAATGTTGTAAAATTGAAGCGCCCAACGTGGGGCTCGAACCCACGACCCTGAGATTAAGAGTCTCATGCTCTACCGACTGAGCTAGCCGGGCACACGAACATCTGTTCTCTCCACTATAATAGGAGAGTAGGTATTACCCACCCCCAAGTTCGTCACAAGGCATTATTTTAGATTTTGTTTAGTTGTTCTTATTAGTTTTCTAGGTAAGAAAAGATGAAACTCTAATAATAAAAGTTTAGCTGGAAATTATTACCCTGTGCTCTACATTTTCCTGCTTTTCCTATTCTCATCCACTGGCGTCCATATTTCTTTCCTTTTTTCCTCTCTTTTCATTTCTATTTCTGGTTTCGGCTCTCTTTCGTCTTCGTCCTCCCTTCTCTTACCTTCCCTCTCCTTCTTTCCTTTTCTCCTCTTCCTCTCTCTCTTTTTGATAAACCACAAAATGTTTCCTGGTTCTCTTACAGCTTTTCCAGAGCTCCCGACAAGTGACGTTGCCATCACTAATCGATCGCCCAGGTCTCTTCCTTTCTGTAACCCGCTGAGGCTGTCTGCTGCTGTTCCCAGTCGGTTCTACCGGCTTTCTAGCTCTTTGTGTTAAGAACAAACCTGAAGGGACAATAATGCACACTAGCTCTGTGAGGAGGCTCCTGTTGACAGATGTTGATTCACGGCAGAGTAGAGGTTACCTATCTGATCGGCGTGTCCGTCAGGATTGCCGGGTAGATTTTTAATTCTTATTGAGATGAGAACGTCAACTTCATAAATTTGTGGCAAGAAATACAACCGTGTGGTCTAGTTGCATTTTTTTCAATTGTTTTCAAAGTTGGAAAGACCAAATTCATACCCAAAGTAGCCAAAGCAAAGGGGATTAGGTGGTAACAGTTGTATCATTTTGAAAACCTGAGCGCTCTCAGCACCTTATTATTATCTGCCAGGAGGCAATGGAGATCGCATTTAAAAATCCCCCCTCCCCAAGTGTGCTCATCCTCCCTGCCCTCTCCTAGCCACGCCTTCCTCTCTCCTTTACCTAAGTACCTGGATGTTACTGTCTGTCCATTTCGTATGTCATGTCATTCCATATTCCAGCTAATCCCTAGAACGAAAGCAATTCATATGCTACCTATTCAAAAACAGCATCTTGCTCCTCAACTCTGGTAAACAAAATCATGTATCCTAAAATATCAGGATGGACTTCCTGGATTTGGTGATGTTGAAACTGGGAAACAAACATCGACAGTGGGTTTAAATTAAGCTTAAGGCTTTTAAGTTTAACCTAACCTAAGGCTTTTAACTAAGCCTTTTTAACATGAACACCATTACATACTTAGTAAATGTTACTGAATTGCCTTTAAATAAAATAAATCTTATGTGAGCTTTCCTAGTAACAGACCATCTGCAGGCAGCGCACACACTTTTTTGGTGATTATTATGACAAAAAAAAAAAAAATCAGAAAACAGTCACCTGAGGGTCTGCCTTTAGGATTATACAGGCATAGGAATACTTCTGAATTTATCAAGGTTCCGGGTGAAGGGCCCAGTCGAGACAATCACTATGATCAGTTTAGCTTGTTCCCACACAGTGTTTGATCTATCTGTGCAGGCAAGTGTATACTTTAGAAAGCCTTGGCAATTTAAGAGACAGGAAAAGGATACAGAGGCGCAGGGACTTAGTGCAGTTTGCGGGACAGAATGGGCCTTAGCTGAAGGAAGCAGGACATCTTTTGCTCAAGAGTTATCTGAGCAGGCCGCAGAGGGGACTACAGAAAGGAACAGCTTGTAATGAAGGTCCTCAGCCACGGCAGTCCACGGTCCTCAGCCATCACAGTTCAAGAGAGCCCCCTTGCGGGATGAAATCCGGTCAGGTGCGACCTCTTGGAAAGTTTCCCGGAGAGAGGAGCACAAAACACAAACTATCTAGTCTGTGGGATGGGTTTCCACTCAAATCGCCACACAGGAGTCTCATGGAGGACAGGGCTGTTGCTCAGGGGGTTTCTTTCTTCTACAAGTGGTAACAGTAAGGTCACCCTTCAATTTATGCTTTGGTGACTAATGTGAATCCGAGGAGGAGGAGGAAGAGGAGGAGGAGGAGGAGGAGGAGGAGGAGGAGGAGGAGGAGGAGGAGGAGGAGGAGGAGGAAAAGGAGGAGGAGTTGTATTCTTTCAAGAATTTATTATTTTTGTAAGTTCTCATTTTAGATTAAACAACAATCATGGAATTGAGCCTGTGAAAGTGTATTTAGACCAAATGGACAATATTAAATACATCTGTAATAAGCTAAAATAAGATAACTCATTGAATCAGCTGGGCTTGGGAAAGAGATACAACAATATATTTAGTTTACTCCGATATTTCTTGAAGACATGAAGAGGTTAGTTCTCAGCTAAGTGATTAATAGCCTGCTTTTTATTCTTGTTCAGGGAAACAAAACAAACAGAACAACAAAAATCTCACAAAACACTGAACAGTAACAGAGAACTCTTTCATTGTACCACAGGGGAGTTGTACTGGCTGGTTTTGTGTGCCAACTTGACCCAGGCTGGAGTTATCACAGAGAAGTGAGCTTCAGTTGGGGAAGTGCCTCCATGAGATCTAGCTGTGGGGCATTTTCTCAATTAGTGATCGAAGGGATGGTGCCATCCCTGGGCTGGAAGTCTTGGGGTCTATAAGAGAGCAGGCTGAGCAAGCCAGGGGAAGCAAGCCAGTAAGGAACATCTCTCCATGGCCTCTGTGTCAGCTCCTGCTTCCTGACCTGCTTGAGTTCCAGTCCTGACTTCCTCTGGTGATAAACAGCCATGTGGAAGTAAGCTGAATAAACCCTTTCCTCCCCATGCTTCTTGGTCATGATGTTTGTGCAGGAATAGAAACCCTGACTAAGACAGGAGTGGACACTGCTAGTCCACCAGTGGTCCAGTTAGGGGTGGGGGATTGTTTGCCTATGTGTGTGACCCTAATGTATGACAACACAATGATCTTTAATAGAATCTAGAGAAGAATAAGACAGATTTCTGATGTCAGACGTGTCTGTCATGAATAAGGAAAAAGAGCCATTTGGAGCTCCTCATGATCTCAAGGAAGCTGGAAGGAATTCTAATACTATCAAATTAATTTGCATTTGAATCCTGCTTGAACCAGATATGGAGACTGATAATTTAAAACTCTATTAACTTCATCTTGATAGTCATTTTAAAATTAAGGCTAATGTGGTCTCCTTGTTAATCGACAAAGATCAATGTCAGTTAAAGGATGTTTTAGTATGTTTCTTCTCTCACAGTGTTATTTTTATTCAACTTTATCTTTATCCTTTCTCATCTTTGTTTGCTTGTTTGTTTGATTTTACAGGCTCTCACTTTGGCTGGCCCTGAACTCACTATGTGGACCAGGCTGGGGCTGGAATTCACTAAGATTTCACTGCTTCTGACTCCCTGGTGTTCGGATTAAAAGTGGACTCAACCACATCCGTACCAACCATAGAGTTTTGCTATAGCTCCAGACTAACCCGTCTCAAGTCTTGCTGATAAACGGAAGCAAACGAGCTGTTTAAATTCACCGCAATAAAAGTTAGTCCTCTCAAAGTCTTTAGTAATTTCGCTTCTGTTTCCTTGGTTTTCAATGTTCCGTTTTTTTCAGAGGTCAAGTCGTAGAAATTTGGTTCTGAAGAGGTACTGAAATAAAATAAGAGGGTGGATAAATACAAACTAAAAGGTAAGAGGCAGCTGTTATTTGCACAGATTGATAGCAACTCTAACCTCACGCAGAGATGGCATCCCAAGTAGGGAAGCCAGTACACGTGGGTCCTTCGATAGCTCAGTTGGTAGAGCGGAGGACTGTAGGTGGATATCCCGGACATCCTTAGGTCGCTGGTTCGAATCCGGCTCGAAGGAACCTCTGCTTTTTATGGCCTTTGGAAGCTTATCTCCGAGAGAACTGAGCGGCATTTTCCAGGACGAGCAAAGAAGTGAATGTAATTTTTAAAAATTTTTCTCTGATACAAAGAAACCCTGTCTCGAAAGACCAAACAAACAAAAAAAATTGTTCTCTGCAATGATTTTTAATACTTCTAAGCAGGCTTTGACGTCATAGATCACATAACCCCACCCTTGGAGATCCTGTACCCTTGAATAAAGGGATTGGGAACGCCCTATAGAGACGTTTGGGGCCGGGGGTGCTCCCCCAAGACTCACAGTGTGGCCGAGAGTGAATTCAGGGCCTGTGGGTAATCAGTGGGGCGCGCGCGCCCTCCAGTGTCAGAGTTCTCAGCAGCTGGACCTCAGGCTCACGTTTCTCAGCCTCCATCTTCCTATGGCTTCTTGACAGGAGGAAAATTCTGTTCATTCAAGCTTCTTGGCTTAATTACGTTATGATGGTTTTGTTTGTTTGTTTCAAGAGGCTGGGGAAAATTGGTGTAAATCAGAATGACCTGGAGATATTTTAAAACCTAGGCATTGCGAATTTCAAAAGTTAATACAAGGCGATTTTAATGTGCTACAAGGGCTTTAAAACACGGCTAGAGCGTTCCTCTCAAAAAACCAAACCAAACAAAACAAATAGCATTACTGGAAAGGAAATGGCGGTTTTAGGGGAGAAATGCAAGAGGAGATTTAGTTCAAAGAAAATCTCACATATCAGTAGCACATATTTGCTAATTTTGTGCTAATTCCTTTAAACTATGTCACTCCTGCTCTCAAAATCAGTTGCCTGTGGAAGAGTGTCAACTAGAGATTAATATCAAATAGGACAAGATAATTGACAAAGATTTTAATTCAATATATCGAAGTCGTACAAGAGTTTTGTGCTTGCAATTTCTTGTACCTTACATCCCATGTGTCAGAACTTTTCTCTAAGCAAATTATTTTCAAGTTTTGGTGTAAATCATGACGATCTTTAATTTACAGCATGAAAAACCACGAGACCTGGCTGGTTGCAGGCCGGTCTGAGATGGCAACTCTGGATGATCTTGTGTTTAAATTGGGCTTGTGCGCAAAAGAAAAATAATTCAGCCAGAGCTACACAGAGAAACCCTATCTCGAAAAAAAAAGAAAGAAAGAAAGAAAGAAAAAGAAAAAAATAGTTCAATTTTTTTTTTTTTTTTTTTTTTAGGTTTTTTTTTTTTTTTAAGATAGCGTTTGGGCCTTGAATACAAAATATTAAGATAGTCCTGAAGTAGGCGTTTCTGCAAGGCACAGTAAGTTGCAACCCACACCACAAAGTCCTACATTTCTGGGATATTCCAGTACCGGTAATTGACCTGAAACAAAAAAGCAAAGGACCTAGATTCAAACACAGCTATGTATGATCCCTGCTTCCCCGTCTCAACAAAGGGAGTTAACAAAGGGAAAGCTGTGAGAGCTTGATAGGAAAACAGGAAATACATGAAATAAAAGAGTATAAAAGAAATATAACTACTGGAAGTGTAGGTTTGCAAAGTCTCTCGACAGGAACAAAACTCCAGAGTTCCAAGCCGTGAGAGGAATCTCAGAAGAACTCGGCCATTTCCTGGAGAACAGTGTGTGGTAGGAAATAGGCCCATCCAGGTTGCTCAGAGAACCTCTGAAATGTAACTAGGGAGGTTAAAATTGACGGAGTTGGCTGTTCTGGTTCTAGCAAAGTATGACGGGAAAAGAAACAGGCAGATGCAAAACTGGAGAATGCGGGCATCGATCCCGCTACCTCTCGCATGCTAAGCGAGCGCTCTACCATTTGAGCTAATTCCCCTTCAGATGGAGAGCAGCGGCTACCTTGCTCCCTTTTGATATCTGGAGGTAATCCAACGCTAGCTGGTGTTTTCATCAAATAGAGTGTGGGAGTGGGGGTGGGGTGGAGGAGGTGTTAGTGTATTTGTTGGTTTGATTTTTTTTTTTTTTAAGTCCAATGAAATCCGGACAAGATGATTAAAAACTGAAATGGAGAAGATATAAGAGTACTTAAGAAAGATTTTCCTGCATTAGGTTTGGTGTTTTATAACTCCAGAACTGCAGGGGAGGGGAAGATAGGAGTCCTAAGGCAGGAGAATTGCCCTTCTCTTTGAGGCCATCTTGTTTTACATAGCATCTTGTTTTACATAGCAAAAAGTATGAGATTGTGGCTTGGTGGCCACGGAACAGTCCCGGGTTACTTGCGCCCTCTGTAGACGAAAGACAGTACCGCCAGTTCTGAGAATCGCCCAGGGGTGCGTACAAATGGGCCGGGACCCGGAGATCACTGAAACAACGGAGCTGGGATTGGCAAGAACTTAATGCTGGGATCCTGTGCACAGAAACCAGATGCCAGATGGGAATTAAACATTCTGCCAAGAAAAATAATCTAGTTCCCTAGGCTGGGCTTTGGCTTACCCCTTCGTCCTCGCCAATCCTCACATCCTTCAAGTCCTCTAACTTTTACGACTGGGTCCAGAAATCGACTCTTTGGTCTTTACGGCTCAAGAAGGCTCGCTCTTCAAGGTCAGTCCTTTGTTTGGCTTTTTTTTCTCTTCTTTTTCTTTTTCTTTTTTTCTCTATTTTCTCTTCTCTTCCTTCCTCTCTCCCTCTTTCTTTCTCTTCTCCTCTTTCTCCTCCTCCTCTTTCTCTT
>JADRCD010211312.1:0-49708 GCA_019843815.1 Montemys delectorum | reverse complement strand
GAGAGAGAGAGAGAGAGAGAGAGAGAGAGAGAGAGAGAGAGAGAGAGGGCACTTGAAACTGAACCCCAAGTCTTATACATGCTAGGCAAGTGCTCTTGCCTATATGTAGTAGTCCTGTTTTCAATAAATTTTCTTTTTTTTAATGTTTTTATAATTGTGTGTGTGTGTGTGTGTGTGTGTGTGTGTGTGTGTATTCTTGTATACCCACAGGTATGCAAATACACAGAAAAGGCTAGAAAGTAGCCTCATAGTCCCTGGAACTAGGGTTGCAGGCAGCTGTGAACTACCCAACATGGTTTCTAGAAACTGAATTCAGGTCCCTGAAAGGAGCAACAAGCACTCTTAACCACAGAGCCATCTCTCCAGCACAGTAAATTTCCTCTTAGAGCAATGTGTAAGTTAACATGAGCTCATTGCCCCTGCTATATTTATTATTTCACTTCATACTCACTAATTCATTTAATTTGTTTTTTCTCTTTTTTTGTATTCTATATACTGTGGAAAATCAACCATACCAGGCTTTGGGCATGCATGCAAGTGTGTGCACTTGCACACACACATATGCACACCCACACACGCACACACTCACACGAAGTTTACGTGCCAGTTGGAGATATAAGAAAATAATTATCTTCAATGCAACGCAGATGGGAGAGTGCGTCTGAGGGAGGAGTTTGTGAATGTTTCAAGGTCAGTGTGGCTCACAAGAACTCTGCTGTGGAGGCTTAGTGGAAGTTGAACGTGCAGGAAGAGGGTTTGTGGCATTAAAGATGGAGTCTCAAGAGCGAATCTTTTGTTTGTACACCAAACAGTCTACAGCTTGTCTCCTTTTACCTTTAAGATAACTCTGCAATCTGATTCTTATCTTTATCTTTTCAGAAAGCTTAGAAGGCTTGGCAAAGGCCGCAGAACTAGTTCGTGTTGGAATTTTCGTTAAACTTGGGTAGCGTGTATTTCATAGCTTTGATCTTAACATTTGGTCTGAGGAGACCAATTCGCCTTGACTTAACAGGCTGTCTGGGAAGACCGATGTTCTACTTGTGGCTCAGACACACTAGGGAGGGCTTGGCTGGGTCAGCTGGCAAAGGGCTTGAGGCAAACCTGAAATGAGAACCTCATGCTATGGCACATGGAGTTGTTTGGTAGACTCTGCAGGTGAACGACCCATCAGACCATCATGCTTCAGCAAGAATTGTAGCAGTCTGACCTTGTGAGAACCTAGCTTGACAAAAGCTAGAAAATTGCTCCTTTGCAGAAGATGGAAGTTTAGGGACATGCAAGCGGAACGCTTAGATACTTGAATGTGCAGGTGAGTGAGCCAGCTGAACTTTGTCCCTTCTGGATACATATTTGCCCAGTGTGTTAGCCAAAGGAAAAGCAAAGGAATAACAACTCATGCACAACCCAGTATGTGGCCTGTGGGACCTGGTCATGGGAACTGGTGGAAAACAAATCAAGCCATTCTTGTTTCTGTTTCAAACAGCTTGCTTTCTTTCTACTATGCGTGTGACTTTCCTCATTTGCATTTCCCAAAGAGCTCCTCATTATCCTTCCTTGTTTTTTTTAAATAATATTTGCATGTGTTCTTTGATGTTTCCAGACGCGTACCCCACGTATCTTGATCGTATCTAGCCTCGTGCTTCTCCTCATTCATCTTTCCCCAAGAACAGCCTTTCACGGCTTCAACCTAACACCCTCCTTTACGATCACTTACTTTTATGTGTTTATTCATTGAACTTTTTTTGAACCAACTGAGTCCAGTTGGTGATGCCTATATACGTACATGGCACTTAGTTGTCTGTTGGGGATTGGCTCCTCCATCAACCATCAACTAGCAGTGAAAACATCAGATAGGGCTGGGGTCCCAAGAGCCTCTCCTCCTTCCATGCTGGAATTTTTTTCCTTTGGTTTATTTAGAATGTTCTGCCTGCATGTATGTGTGTATATACACTGCTCATGTGCCTGGTGCCCTCAGAGGTCAGAAGAGCCCCTGGCCCGAAGTTATGGATGGTTATGAGGCACTGTCTGGGTGCTGGGAACTGAATCTAGATCCTCTGCAAAAGAACAAAAAACTTTCTAAACAACTGAGCCATCTTTCCAGTCCCTTCACCAGACCTCTTACCTGGCTTGACCCTCTGCAGGTAATCCTGGCGGCCGTGGATTCATGTATGCCTCCCTGCTGCTGTAAAGTTCATTTATACCACAGCAAGGCTATGTTCATAGGGAGCACTTCATATCACTCTTTCCCACCCTCTTGCTTTTACATTATTTCCGCTGCTCCTTTATGGTGTTCCCTGGCTTTGGGTAGCAGGGTTGATACAGACATCCTATGAATGAGCACTCAGTGCTACTTATGAACAGCTCATTGTATAGTAATAGATCTGTGGGTTAACTTCTACGCACTGCAACAAGAAGCTCTTCCGATGAAGGCTGAGAACAGCACAAATGTATGGATAGAAACATGATTATGAAGAAGGTAGCTGAACAACACCAAAAGGTTCTCCTCTGGGGCCTGTGACTTCCTTAGCCATGAGTTTGGAACACATTTACAGTCCCAGTCATAAATTCCCTCTGTTCTTATACACATGAGATTCATCTCAGATGCCTCAGTTCTTTGAACATATCAAACCCTGATTTTCTACAGAGAGCTTTCAAGCTGCTCTATAAAGGACCTGGCAGATGATGATACTAATATTTTAACAGGAAGTTCTAAACAGGAAGAACCCAACAATACTCCTAGTATCTGACCTTCTAAAAATGACTTGGAATTGTGTTTGGGGGCTGTTGGCAAACTAACAAGTTTGCTTGCATGGTTTTGAGCAAGGTCTCAAACTATCATGCAGCTTGCCTGGGAGTCACTGTATAATTCAAAACCAAAAGCCCAGCCTCCCTCATGATGAAATTATAAGCATGAGTCACTCTGCTAGACTCCACTCCAAGTTCATTCACAATTCTCTCCTGTAGTAATAGACCAAGCATGCGTAGGGGCAGACCCTCATAGAAGCAGGAGGAGGGGGGATGGGATAGAGAGTTTCTCAGGGGTAGGGAATCGGGAAAGGGGATAACATTTGAAATAAAATAAGTAAATAAAATATCCAATATAAATAAATAAATAAATAAATAAATAAATAAATAAATAAATAAATAAAATAGACCAAGCATGCCTATGTTGAAAGACAAGAGTGAACAAATGTTTGTACTTGGCAGAACTTGGGTGTAAACTAGTCCTAAAAAAAATGAAAACAGATAAATGATAATTGGGGCTCGTGGGGTAAAAATCTAGACTGACCAAGAAGAGGAGAAATACAACAATACTTCAGTCCTCATCAACTCTTGGGACAAGCTGTAGTTCCCTGAGTGAATTGTTTCAGATAGACACCTCACTCCTTTTTAGGTGTTCCGTGGCAGTGAATGCTCCAAAGATAGGGCCACTACAGACTTAATGACCCAAGATAACAGAAAGTTATGAATATAGGAAGCACTTCCTAGGTAACATGTGCCCTGAAGGTGATGGTAACCTCCAGAACCCCAATGTCTCACCGTGAATGTCGAGACAAAGTTTCCACCCAAGTCTTCTTCTATTTATCGTCTTCCAATCTACTGCATGGATGGGAAGATGTTAAAGAGAGGGAGAGCAAGAGAAGATGTTTCTGTCCCCATCACTGAATCTGATGCTCATTCATTCGGTTTGTTCCTTTGAGACATATTCTTACCTTATGTAAGACACCCGTCATTTGCAAGTCCTTATCATTATGAAACATCTCTGCTCTGATTTTCTCAATTGTGTTTTCAGACAAAGAAGGCAGGAGACCCTTGAACATCAATCTCTTCTCTGTTTTCCAGTATCAACACTGAAAACCCATCCTCATGATTCCAAGTTCATCAAAAATAATCTTTAATAAGATCTAGTTGAGGTCTGAGGCATGCAGCCTCCAGAGTCCATTCTCCATTTCCTATCACTTGTAATTTCTTACCACTCTCTTAAGTCTAATGCTTCCTAGCCAAGTCATTCACTGACCCAATAGCAAGCTCAGTCGTATTGAGTTTGCTAGAATAACAAATGTAAGTGATGAGGTCAAGTAATGAAGATTAAATCTATTTCTCAACTTGCTAGGTCCTATGAATTCCTTAACAAATATGTCAACCGTGGAGATTCCGGGAAACTACATGAATCTTGCAGTTCCAACCTGCCAGTGATGTAAGTTCCTAGCAAGTCAAGAAATTCTGAGAAATTGTTCTAACTCACCTGCCCAGTGCAGAATGTAGGAAAGAGAATTTCCTTGACATTAAACTGGAGCTTCATGCTTATGAGGAATCCTCACAAGAGACACAATACAACTCACTCAAAATACACTAATGGATGTTTAATGGATGCAGGCTGTAGGCCATCAAGGCAGGATGGGTAGGAGGTGGCAAAAGATACCAGAATAGAAGAGAGAAAGGAGGCTTTTGAGGAGATAGAGGGAGTGGAAAGGTCCATAGAGAGGCCAACAGCTCTGGCAGATGAAGCTCACATTTTGACCATTAGCCAATACCTACATCTAAATACTGACTGACACAATGCAGTCAATTAAACCTAGTTGACCTAACACTGGGCTCCTCACAAACAGAAGGACTGGCTCCATGCCCATTCTTGGCACCACCCATTAATGAGTCAGTCTCGTGGCACACTGGAGGCTGCCTAGTTTATCAGGAAAGGTAAGAAACTTCACAGCTGACTCATAAGTTTGCTCTTGTTGGGGTGACCAGAAGGCCTTCTGAAAACAGTCCTGAGGTGTCCTTGCTTGTTTCTTGCGCTGAGGAAGATATGGAATATCCATCGCCTTTGCCTCAGTCCTCAAGCAGCCTTTTGTTGAGAACAGCCACTCAGTGCTTTGATTTGCAGTGCCCAATGCCACAGATGATTTGGAAATTCTCAAGCTTCTTGACTTGAAAACCCTACCATAATGGAACATGTCTGATTTTTGAAACAAAAGCACAGGTTCATTTTAATGAATCAGCAAGTTTAAACTCATACACAGGTCTAGAAAGCTGTAGAGTAAAATCTTGCAGTATGAGAAGAGAAAGGAAACCTGACCTTGGAGGCCAAAAATACACCCAATGAATTCGTGGTCCTTTACATGAAGTCCCCAGAATTACATACACATGAAGGCTATTGTTTTCATTTTAGGAATGAGGCATGGTGGCAGAAGAGACCATTCTCAGCATACACAAGTGGAACCTGAGTTCCTGGGGATTCATGTGAATCAGATAGGAAGAAAAGTGGTTTCAGTTGAATGTGGTGTTCTGAGTCCAAAGAGACACAGCACAACCTAGAGGTCTTCCTGAAGACACTAGTGATAGTAGGGAGCTGAGGATTCACAGCACCCAGGAAACTTCTTAGACATGGCTTTGTCTCCACAGAGCCGAGCACAGCACTCAAAAAGTGCCCAGTGAATAAACGAGTAATTGGAGGAGCTGTATCTCAAGCCCATCTCTGAGACTTACACCTTTGTTTTGCTGCTGTTCAGTAGATCCTTCAGGCTCACTTCCACCAAGGCATTTGTTTTCTGGGCTGGGATCTTGGGGCAGAATAAAAAAAAAAAAACAGAAAAATATAGGGACAATGGATGAAACAAGCTGATAGCTCACAATTCAAGCTCACAAAACATTTTCTGTGATGGCTGACAACATAAAGACCATATCTTCTTTCTGCAGAAATAGTTTGATATGAGAATATTAAAGTAACAGAAAACCAAGCTAAGGCCTAAGTAGATATAGCTGGGGGGGGGGAGGGCTTCACCCCTTTCCCAGATGTTTTCCAGGAATCTCCAAAACAAAACTTTAATTTTTCTTCACAGAAAGATGTCCTTCCTGCATTCCAGTGACATCAATTGTTTTTGTTTTTTGTTTTGTTTTGTTTTTACTTTATTAGCTGCAATCCTGCTAGGGTACCCCCAAGAACCACTCTGTGTTTTCATTTAAATATCTTAGGAATCTTTTGAAGACAATAACTTCAAAACTCACTCAAATGTGCCTATATCTATTGTAAACATGCTGAAGTGTGCCTCTCCCTTTGGAAACCCACACCCATACTCTCCTGTAAACCTTACACTTCCTTTGACAGCCCTGCCTTCTACTACACCTCACACTTAACTCTAGATTTTAAATTTTTTGATAAACTTCAGCTCTTATTCATTCTGGATTGTCATCAAATCCTTTTTTGTGGCAAAGCCATGGATCCAGCTTTAGCTGGATGGAGGTCTCTGTCAAGGACAACTGGAGCTGCTATAGACAAATAGCATGAAGCTATGTCTGCAGCCACAGTTGCAGCAGAGATGATCCAGGGAGCTTCCCCTCTTTCCCACCCCCGTGCAGTTTAGTTCAGCAGTATCTAATCTCTCTAAACATCTTGCATCCTGTCTCAGAGACATAGCCCTTGAGATGTGAACAAACACCTGAAGTCTCAAAGCTGGTATGTTCTACTATCCTGCACTGAGGGTGAGCAATTATCTGAGTCACTGAGCAGTGGGGTGAAGTCTGAGCTCTGTCAGTCCACCAGGTCTCAAGTGGGAGGTGACAAGGTATAATTTAGAGCAAACTTGCAGTGCAAGCAATGCATTGACTTGCCTGTAAGAAATCCCTTCTGTGGCTTAGGTCCATGAAGCTGCTTCTGCCTGAGAACTTCACACAGATAGAGACTCAACCTGAGTTCCTCCCAGCAGGGTTTGGTAAGACCATCTCACAGAGGCTGCCAAGCCTCTTCTCCAAAGGCATCTATTATGAGGAACATAGTTGCTAAGACCTAATACCAGACACACTTCCAATTTTCCACCTTTAGCCCTTTCTAAACCACCTCAGTTTCCCACATGCACTTGAAAGCAAAGAAACACAAAAGAGCAATTATAATGTTACCTTCATCATTAGAATGACAAAATTAAAAGAAAAGACCCCATGTGAGAAAGTTTATAGTCAGGGCACATAATTTTTTTTTTTTTGTGATCTTAGAGATTTGGGCAATAAAAGTAATAACATGCCAGAATTTTGTTTTAACCTTTTGTTTTTTTATTTTGTCATATTCCTTAAAATTTATAAAATATTGTAACAATAAAAATGTTATAAAAATTGTTTGATATAAAACAACAATCAATTTAACAGTCTTATGTAGATGCTTGTCTACAGCAATACTGAAAATACATACATTTTTCTCAATATAAATTTTAAATAACTCCAAACATATTAACTGTATATATTAAAATAATACATCACTACTAGTATTTTTTAAATTAACAGAAATATATAAAGTCTTATGTTTGATTTGTTTTGTTTTTAGTAGAGCTTAAAATCTTGACTCTTACTGTGTTACAAGCCCAAAGTAAGAACAATTTTTAGACATTGGAGTTCATTGTAATAAGGCTGTACTTCAATGACCCTCACATCACCAAAAGATTTTACCTCCATTGTAACTAAGCTAAGAGTTGAAAGTTCTGCTGCGCCAAGGAATGAATTGTAGGCACGATTTTTGGATACAGATTACCTGCTATGGTCAAAGCTATTTGACTTGAGTGAGTGACTTTATTCTCAGCCCACAGAGAACAGGTTACACTCATTTAATAAATGGTGTATGTATTAAGATTGTTTACCCATGAAGTCATTCACCAACTGTTTCAATGAACAATGATTCTGCTTGGAGGGTGGCTCAGACATTAGGTGAGAGTAAGAATCTGGTTCATTGGCAGTGATGACTTTGAAAAGCATTCACCTCAGAGAAAGAGTAACTTATAAAGTTCTCTTTTTCAAACTTGATACAATAGTTACAAACATCAAGCAAAGCATTCAATCTCACTCCTTGTTCTCTTATATGCCATCTCCCAAGTTAATTGTTTATGTTTCTTTTGGCTGTATAAATACTTTTGAAATATGTAAGCTGTTCTGAAAACCATAGTATAGTGTAAAAACATCAAATAAACAATCCTTCTAATAGAGAGACTGAGATAGGAAAAGCCTGATTTCTAGACCATTATGTGGTACACAGCAAGACACTGTGATGTACAAACAAGCATCAAGTATATATGGATTGTACAATATTGGACCTATTACTCCAATAACCAAATTAGAGAGACCACAATGACAGCCAACAAATTTCTAATTCCTCATTTTTTTGGATTTCAATTAATTAGGATATGTTGGTAATATAAATTTTCATATTAAGATATTAAGAAAAGGTAATTGTCACTTCCTGTTATTTTTATTGTTAGAGGTGGAATTAGGTTTATGTGGGTTTGTTGAAAGATTAATTTCTTGCTTCTTCTAGGGTGTAGTTTTGCTCCTTATGTTGGTGTTTTCCATCTATTATCCTTTGTAGGGCTGGATTTGTGGAAAGATATTGTATAAATTTGGTTTTGTTATGGAATATCTTGTTTTCTCCATCGATGCTAATTGAGAGTTTTGCTGGGTATAGTAGCCTGGGCTGGCATTCGTGTTCTCTTAGGGTCTGTATGACATCTACCTAGGATCTTCTAGCTTTCATAGTCTCTGGTGAGAAGTCTGGTGTAATTCTGATAGACCTGCCTTTATATGTTACTTGATCTTGTTCCCTTACTGCTTTTAAAATTATTTCTTTGTTTAATGAATTTGGTTTTTTGATTATTATGTGATGGGAGGAATTTCTTTTCTGGTCCAATCTATTTGGAGTTCTATAGGCTTCTTGTATGTTCATGGGCATCTCTTTCTTTAGGTTAGGGAAGTTTTCTTCTACAATTTTGTTGAAGATATTTATTTGCTTTTTAAGTTGGAAGTCTTTATTCTCTTCTATATTTATTATCCTTAGGTTTGTTCTTCTCATTGTGTCCTATATTTCCTGGATGTTTGGGGTTAGGATCTTTTTGCTTTTTGCATTTTCTTTGGCTGTTGTGTCAATGTTTTCTATGATGTCTTCTGCCCCAGAGATTCTCGCTCCAATCTCTTGTATTCTGCTGGTGATGCTTGCATCTGTGACTCCTGATCTCTTTCCTAGGTTTTCAAA
This sequence comes from Montemys delectorum, assembly GCA_019843815.1. Lineage (NCBI taxonomy): Eukaryota > Metazoa > Chordata > Mammalia > Rodentia > Muridae > Montemys > Montemys delectorum. The sequence continues at coordinate 40,704 of JADRCD010211312.1, read as the reverse complement.
TTCCAGGGTTGTCTCCCTTTGTGATATGTTTATTATTTCTATTTCCATTTTTAGATCCTGGATGGTTTTGTTCATTTCCTTCACCTGTTTGATTGTATTTTCTTGCAGTTCTTTAAGGGATTTTTGTGCTTCCTCTTGTAGTTTACCTGTGTTCTCCTGTATTTCTCTGAGGAAGTTATTTATGTCCTTCCTAAAGTCCTGTATCATCATCATGAGAAGTGATTTTAGATCTGAATCTTGCTTTTCTGGTGTGATGGTGTGTCCAAGACTTGCTATGGTGGGAGAATTGGGTTCTGATGATGCCAAGTAACCTTGGTTTCTGTTGCTTATGTTCTTAAGCTTGCCTCTAGCCATCTGGTTATCTCTAGTGCTACCTGCCCTAGCTAAATCTGACTGAAGCCTGTCCTTCCTGTGATCCTGGTTGTGTCAGAACTCCTCAGAGCCAAGTTGTCTCTATGATCCTGTGATTCTGGGGTCCTGTGATCCTGGGCCCATTAGAATTCCCAGGAGTGGAGATTGCTCTGGGTATTGTGGGACTGGCTGCAAATTTGTGCCCAAGGTCTGCTCAGACCACCAGCCCAGACAGACTGGATGCAACCCGTGCCACTGTACTGGTGGAGTTCCTGCATGCCTGGTTCCCGTTGGTCCCAGTTACTCCTAGTGTTGGGACAGATGTTGTGTCCTCCTCACCTCTGATCCTATGATCCTGGGTGTGTTGGAGCACCTGGGCAGCACATGCAGTTTTAAAACATGAACAAATCAATTCATTGCAGTCCTGGGAATTGAACCTAGGGCCTTTGTGCACGCCAAGCAAGAACTCTTCCATTGAGTCACAGCCACAGCTATAAAATGCTTTTAATAAGCATCATTTTTTATCCTAGTGTTCTCTATCCTTAAAGACATTTTTCCAAGTAATTGTATTCTCTATATAAATCTTCTCTACATTGCATACACAGCATCTAATTGTGACAGACATTTTCATTCTTCACAGGATTTGAGAGTGTGAGCTCTGGGTGGATGAACTTTAGATACATAGAACAAAGGCCTAGAGAGATGATATTGTCATAGATCTTCTCAGGAGACTGCAACTCAGGTTCTCTCACTCCTCTGAGTCTGCTCTGCTATCCGGTCTCCAATACTTAAACCGTCCACAGTAACTAACTCCTTGGTGCCAAGTAAATAAGTACCCTTTTAAAACCTGAGCTCTCTACCACTGGCAGATTGTCCATGATAGTTTATAGGGCATTTTCAACTTGTTCTTGCTCTTGTAAATCTCAGAAGTCAACAAAGCTTCAAGTGTGGATTTGTGATAGAGCCTAAGAATCATAAACAAGAGATGATTTGAGGTTGGAGAATACTTAAGACTCATGGATGCTAAGAGATATTGAGATTTTTGTCCAGTGTTTTAGGGCAGTGAGCTTCATGACTCTGTGCTATTTATATGTGTATGTTGAGTGGTTCCCTCTGTATCATTCTGTCCCTGAGACAAACATGAGTGTTGCAGTCATTATATACTGTGCTCCCTTCTTTCACATGGCAGAATGACCTAAAGTACAATTTGGTTTTCTGCAGAGAGGAGCCTTAGTTAGGGATCTTAGTCACTGTCACCCTGTGTCCTTATATGGAGAGTGTTTTTCTGGGGAAATAAAGGCTGTGTGGCTTTTTTATTGGTTTTTTTTGTTTGTTTGTTTTCACTTTTGAAACAAGTTCTCATTTTTGTAGCCTAGGCTTGCTTGGAACTCATTATATAGCCCAAGCTGACCTTAGATTTGCTGAAGTCCTCCTCTAAAGAGCTGAGGTTATGGGCATGAGTCACTAGGCCTGGCTCTGTATAACTTTTTTTTCCTGCTGTGTTTGCCCTGCCTGAAGCAAGCTGGTAGAATCCAGTAAGTCCTTTCCTGTCTTTCCATGACACAATCCAATTCAGTACAATGCAACCCCTCAAAACATCTTATGCTGCCTCTCCCTTGAGACCTGAATAGACACCTAAGTCAGGCCTCTAGACTGTTCGAAAGCCATGGTATTGAACGAGAAGCTGGTCATCCCATGAGGCTAACTGTGAGACTGGGCCTAGTGCTGGGTGATCTAGTACTGCTGATGTTGAGAAGCATGTAACAGGATGAAGACACCCATTCAACTCTCAGTCTCTTCATAAAGTTTAAAGGGCACTGGGGACCAATAATAGCAGCATCAAAACAAAGACAGCTTGACCCACTGAAGGTAACCTCTGACCTCAATGCCAAGCTACTGGGTTTGTATTACTGCTTCTTCAAAACCCCATGGTTTAACCATTTGGGTGAGCCTGTTTCCCAGTGTCAAACAGCTTCTAGGAATTCACACAATGAGCAGTGTTTGGAGGCATGCCAGCTTGCTCTCCAGCTTCCTTCTCGCTGCTCGTTAGTCAGAATTCAGGTCAGTTTCTATCTCCAGATCTCCCTATCCTCTGTTATCGGACTTCAGCTTTGGTTTCTCTCTGGGACAGTGCATAAACATTGTAACTGGGTCATGTTCTGACTTCAGTCCCTTGTGTCATCCTGAGAGCAATTGGCTGGACTTGTGCAACAGAAGGGACTGATGCAGAGTCAGGGGTCAGGGAACAAAACTATAGCCCATTGTATTGAGAGAGTACTGATCCCTATTTGAAAAGACAAACTATGGAAGCCACAGTGATTTGTAGACAACTTTATCTGTATTTCGTCTGAAAACCAGCTCCTCACTAAAAGACATTCATGAGTACTTTCTACATGCAGGTGTGTCACTGCAGGGAACAAAGCAATCACAGGCTTACAGTATCTTGGGGGAAAGACAAACAAACAATAAATAAGACAACCAATAAATTATGTAACTGCCAGTGCTGGCTGATGACATGAAAATAAGAGGAGGAGACTAGGAAGGGCTAGGTGGGAGATAAGGAAGGGGAGTAGGAGGTGACGTCTTCAGACAAGAATTCTGTCACAAATGTCCTGCCGCAAATGTGCAGCCTCTTGTGGGAAATGACATGGCCTGTGGCAAAGAGGTGAATTTGAACCAAAACACCATTGTCACTTTGAGATATTTAGATAGCTCTATTTACTTCCTCCTCACTCTCTCCTACCTCATCATGACTCTTAATACAAACCCACCATAACTGCAGGACCAGTTTTCTCCATGAGCATAAAGGCAAACACACCGTGGCTTCCATAGTTTGGTTTTTCAAATAGAGATCAGTCTTCTCTCAGTGTAATGAATGGGCCTTAGAGTTTTGTTCCCTGACCTCTCCCTATGAGAAGAGTGCTCAGATTTCCTGACTCCACATCACTATTCATTATTCAAGGTCAACCTGTAGGCTGACGTGAGAAGATCGACATGTCCGCAAACCAGTCAAAATAACTTTTCTCTCAAATAGAGCAAATACAATGTGTTGAGCAAAGAAAGAGCTTGGGAGACTGAAGAAGAGAGCAAAGGAGCCCAGTGAGAGACAAGATGACCATTAATTGTCCAACTATGTCTAAATACAGGAGTAGGGACCTATGTCCCTCCACCCCAGCTCAGGGAGCCCCTGTGTGTGTGTTGATGATCTCTGATACATCACAGAATATGAGCAACTGGTGAGGTGTAATGAAAGATGGAGGATAAAAGGAAGCATGGGTGTTTCCTATCACTGTTCTATCTCTATAGAAAGGAAAAGTTTTAGCACCAAATAGCAGTAACCCTTAAAGCCAATGGATCTAGAAATTCTGGTGAGTTCCTGTGTCTCGATGTCTTATTGAACTGGAGGGAATACCAGGCTGGATACGGAATAAAAAACTTGAACTTTTATGCTCCTTTAAAGTGGTAAGAGATGGTCATAGAGAATGCTTGCGTTTGACCATGCTCTGCCCTTTACTCTTTCTCTGCTCAACACTTTGTCATTGCTATATGACTTTATTAGTTACTTACAGTTATTTTTTTTATGGGAGTGTTTATTCTGACTTACAGTTCCAGTAGGATGAGAATCCTTTATGGGGAGGAGGCATGGTAGCAGGAACAGGAAGCTAAGAGAGCACATCCAAAACCACAAACAAGAATCAGAGAGTGATCCTAGTGGAGTGTGGCTTGAAATTCTTCAAGCCTACTCCCAGTGATGCTCTTTATCCAGCAAGACTGCATCTCCACTTAACCTCTCCAAAGAATGCCACAAACTGGTGACAAAGGGCTCAAATACAGGAGCCTATGGAGGGCGTTTCTCATTTTAACCACAACAATAACCTCAAAGAAATCACTTATAATGTTTGGTGTAGTTGGGATTCTAAATGTTTCTATGATGGCTGAAGTGTTGAAGTCATCATTCCAGTGGCCACATTAACAGTTGGTACCCAAGTGGTGAACGCTAAGTCACTAGAGTATCTGCCTTTGAAAGGAGACCCTGGTCCCCTCCTTGTCATTACCAACAGAGGCCTGAAAGAAATGGGTTTGCCCAATTCACTTACTGAAGGAATTAAAACCATGAGCCCAATTTACTGACTGAAGAAATTAAAACCATGAGCCCTCACAACCCTTTTTGCTCTGTCAACCAATGCCCTCTGGTATTTACGTTTTTAGTGGTATAAGATTAGCTAGCTGGTACTTTCTTTGAGATTGCTTTCTCTGCTACCAAATCCTCAAGTGGCTATAATGGGGCCCCTGATATAACAATGAAGGCTCAACAACTTTCATTCAAGTTCTTTTCTCTGTCCCCCTCTGCCACATGGGGGATGGGAGAATGAACATCCAAGGAAAGAGAGATGCTGTTCAGCAAAGTGTTGAAAAGATAGGAGTGAGGGCAGGGCCGGTGTCGATGGCCAGAGCTGTACCTGGAATACAGCATGTGCTCAATAAATACTCGCTAGATAGCTGAGTTCTAAAGTGCCAGGACCAGGGAGTATTGGGAGGGCCTCAAGCAGTGCCAGCTTTGGTGTGTTTGAATTTGTTCTCTATCTGTGGCTCTTCCTCTGGTTTAAAATCTAGCTACGGAGTAGTAGAAAGACAATGAAGAGGAGAAGAACAGATTAAGTTTTTGTCTTGCTTATATAAAACTTCAGAGAGAATGGGTGAATTGATACTCCACACAAAAATAAATAAACCAATGTTTTAAATGTTGTTTATTTATACTTTATGTTTAGCTATGACTGAAATCAAATATTACATATAGCAAATATTACTGTTGTCCTGTAGTCTTTTTCAATTCCTATGCTGCAACCTAAAATTTTCTCCATCAACATGATGTTATGGCAGTGTGATCACCCAGACTATGATCCAACAATGACTAATTTAAGCAGCAGCATCCAAGTGGGCACTCAGATTGCTACCTGTCTTCCTGCCGTACAAAGGTTCACATGAACCTGGTATAAAGACAGAAGATAGGAGATATGTTTATTCTGGGCAATTGTGCACTTAAAGTAGCTGGTTCCTCTTAATCACAGTCAGCACCCCGAGAGCTGCCTCACAGGGACCTTCCAAGAGTCTAAGTAAGCCCTGGGCCATTCTCTTGCCTGACATTGGAATTCCCAGAGTCTATAGTGAGGCTGCTGGTCCAGATCTCTCCCATAGATGGGCTGTGTGTCACATGTGATTAAGGATGAATGGAATATGCAAATGGCTGCGGCTGTACAACTGGAACCTACTGGCTACTTCTCTCTTCCTGACATCTAAAAGTACCTGTGTTGTTTGGATATAGTTTAAGGGTATCCCACATGAAGACTTCTTCACATGGTTGAAGCTTTGAAGATATTGGGAAACAGTAAGATCTTTGGGATGACTGGGAGGTCATCAGGAGAAATGCCTTTAGAAAGGATCTACTGTGGTTGTGAGGCTCTAGTTAATTGTCAATAAACTACTGTTACAAATAAGTAAGCCAGCTCTCTCCCCTGTGTTTCTGGCTTCCTGTCTAACAGAATGGCTTCTGGATGAGGTAGTTGATACAAGAGCACACTGAGACAGATTACTAAGGACGAAGGGCCTTATTAGGAGAGTTGGTAATGGTATGGACTGGTAGACAGAGGAGTAACATCATGGTGCCTCTCTGGAAAGAGTTCTGGCCATACAGATAGCATGGCAGGGTTTTTAAAGAGAGTCACAGTCCACATGGCAGAAGAAGAGGAAACCACTTCTCATAGCTTTTTAGGATAGGGAGAGAGAGGTCTACAGCAGAAGCCTATAGTCAGGTTCTCTGATTCAAGGCAGAAAGCAGGGAAGTGAGCAGGGACCAGGATGTGGCAGTCCTTTGATGTAGTCTCATTTCCCAGATGAGGTGGTACTGTCAAGGCTGCTATTTTCACACAATATCTCAGTCAAGTGTCCACCAGTATCTGCAGAAGGAGGCCTGATCACAGGCTAGATTTGAACATTACATCCCTACACCCTGTCTACCAGAAATCCCTTACCAAGACCTACTCTCTACTATTTGGATATGCAGTCTCCAAAATCTGTAAAATATTAAACCTCTCTTTTATGTAAGTTTCCCAGCTTTAGGCATTTGTTGTAACAATGGAAAGTAAATTCAAGACTTACTGTAAACTCCAAGTTTCACCAGACCTAAAGGTAGAAGTATCTATGTCTGAAGTGGATGTAGTCAAAGTGTGCAGATGGCTGATTTGGTTGAACTGGGAACTGTCTTTCCTCCTACCTTCATCTGGCTCGTGTCCAAGTCCAAAAGAAGAAAGAGGACTACAAGCTTGCCTTTATCCACTCTCAGTTCCACGGAGAAATATTGCTTTGATGCAGCTGTAGCCCTGTGTACATAGGTGAATGGCTTGACATCTATTGGATGGAGACTAAGAGTGCTACAGTCCACTTCTGGGCTGAATGAATTCCTGGACCTAGAGCAGGTATTCAAGAAGTGTCTTTATTAAAAGACAAAGAATGAAGGCTGATTTATAATATGTGAACACTGTACACATACAATGAGTACATAAATTTTTAAGACAGTACACCATTACTCAATGAATCTGTTGACAACACTTCGCCAAACCTCTTGGAATAATCCTTACAGGCAAATTCCCAAGTTTGCATAAAAATAAGTGGGATGGATCTCTCAGTAGAAGCTCCGTTTTGATTACTGTAACATCTTTCAGTTTAGTTCCTCATTATTCACCCTACTCATGGCTCTACAGTGACTGGCAGTTTCTACAAAGTTTAACATCTGAAAATATTCTGGCATGTAAATCATTCTGCTGAACAGTTTCCAGGAATTCCCAGAGTGCTCTGAGCACTGTTAGTAGGACTGGATTTGTAGGAAGTTTCTCATCCAATGTGTTGGGAAAGAATCCAGGGCCATCTGCCTGAATGAGGCTGGGAAGCTCAGTGAACACAGTGAAAGGGAATACACAGACTCTTTTGTAAAAAAGATTTGGTAATTCTGACATGTATACAATACATATATAAGCCATATCTATCCCCTAGATACACACACACACACACACACACACACACACACACACACACACACACGCATACCTCCCTCGAAACTTTCAGCTTCATTGCCCTCCCTTTTAAGTAGTCCATTAAATCTAACTCTCACATGTGTGCAGAGCTATCCTTGGGAGCACAGTGGACCTGCAAGACCACATCCCTAAAAAACAAACAAAACAAAACAAACAAACAAACAAACAAAACCCCAAAAGACCTGACTCTTTCTCCACCAAACTGTCAAGGACTCCTCAGCAAATGGTAGAGCCCTGTGAGCCCCTCCCATCCAAACTGGAAAGTTGCCTGGCTGGATCTTGGGCAGGTCTTGCACAGGCAGTTATTGTTGCTATGAGTTCATGAGGCCAGTGGCCATATCAACTCTGAAAGCCACTCCTTCACAACACCCCTCCACTACCTCTCTCTTAAAATCACTCACCCCAAATATTCCCTAAGCCTGTGGGGTGGGGATTGTTATATAGATATCTCACTTCAGGCTGAGCACTTCAGGACTTATTACTCTTAATAAAACCCTAAGGATGCATTCAGGAAATCCTTTAGGGACATAGCAGTCTCAACAGGACTTCTTTACACTATAGGGGAAGAAAATACCTCTCTAACTCAAAGTATCTCCTTTGATAAAAAATGAATGTCTTCAACAAGATTCTATGCATGATCTGGGTTGTGTTGCCCCTTCCCAAATGCTTATGTATACCATTGTATGTGGAGACAATGCTGTCCAAAGGATGAGATCAATAAGGCCTAGTCCAATATAACTGAAGTTCTTATAAGTAGAGACTAGGATATAGCCCATACAGGGAGCCATAAACAGTAGTAACCCTGGTACCACCCAGATGTCGGGCTGCTAACCACCAGATCTGTAAAATAATAAGCTTCACTGTGGAAGTTATCCAGCCTGGGGTAATCTGTTATGGTAGCAGAAATAAAAAAAATATATATATACCAGCTATAGCCAGTGGTGGGTAGGTAAATGGAAGGAGTGTCACACAGAGACCACAGCCACCCACAAATCACACAGTCAGGCTCTGAACATCTAGGAACAAGTATACCCAGTTGGCACAAGTACAGTCAGTGCCAGTGCCTAATGTCTGAGCTATGCTTTTAAAATACTCCCTAAGTCCAGTCTGTCACCTGCATGTGGGAAACAAAGTGACTTTGTTTTGGTTTTTCTCTGGAGGATCCGTGTGAATGAAGAAAATCTTAGAACAGATAATATAGGTGAGTCACATGTCCATTTATTCCAATTACCTTCCTATTGAAGAGTCTAAGGACATCAGTCACAGTGTCCTGGTATTCAACAACATGGTGACTCTGGGAAGAGATTACCGCCCTTGCCAAAGTGCCCAGTGGCCTTCCTTCCCTTTACCCACTGTGTCCAGCATTCACTTCCATGTATATACAAAAGAAACTTTGAATTTTTACAAGCGCATGCACTTCTGTGCTGGGCCACTTTGGAAATTAGATTTATACTTACCCAGGTCTCCCTAATGTATGAAAGAAGTTTCACCTCTTGTCTCCAACCAATGAGCCAGAGAAAATTAAATATTATCAAATTAACATTTTTAAATCGCTAAATTGAATGTTAAATAATTTTAAAATTGTTATTAAATAATTTCTAATTAATTATATTATTTATTTAATTTTATACATTAAAATAATGTAAATTTTAATTATTAAATTAAATAGTAAATAAATATTTTTACATTAAATAAATTAAAATAACTTTCAAAGGAGCTAATCGTAGCTGACTCTCAACCTCTGCCCTTTGTTCCACGGGTATATTCTGGCTGGGAGTGTGATTGCCTAAAAACTAAAACCATGTGTGTGCACAGCATGGTGTGTATGTATGATGTGGTGTACATAGTATATGTTTTGTGTTTGACATACAAGTAGTATGAAGAATGAGTATGTGGCATATATGTAGATATGTGTGGTGTATGCACTGTGTCTGTTGTGCATGTGGTAAATGGTTTGTGTATATATGTCATATAGGCTATTTAGTGTGTATGTTGTCAACGTGGTGTGGTGTACATTGCACGGTATGGTATGTGGTGTGATGTATATGATATATACTGGGTTCCTGATTTGTGGTACTTGTGTGGTATACATAGTGTGAATGTGGTGTGTGAGTTTGGGTTGTATATATGTATGTGTAGTGTTTCTATGTGGTATGGCCGTGTGATGAGTGAACTGTGGTGTGTGTGCATGTGTTCATGTGTGTGTTCGCGTGATATTTGTCGTACATGTATAGTCTTACTTGTATCCTCAGGTGAGAAGGTTGGAAGGATACAGTCATTTTTTTTAAACCTCTCTCTAGTACATCCTAGAGGCGAGAGAAGGGCTGCTCATGCCCAGAGACTAACCACTGTGCTTTTCTCACGAAGTATCCACATCATCTGCTCTGAGCAGCTCTTTACGTGCTCCTCTATTGTATCCCTTCCCCTGAGCAGGAAGCATAGGGCAAAAATATGCAGCAGAGTCTGGGAAGAGCAGAGGGACAGAGAGTCCTTATTACCCCCTATTTCCTAAGACCTAGTTTAGGAACACCCTAACCACAGCTCTCAGACCATTTATCAAAACCAAGGGATCCTGTGACAGGTATTGTATCCTGAGCTGGCATAGCAGGCAACCTATCCACATTCAGTGTCTTTGAAAGCCAGAGGGGCTAACCACAGATGATATGAATGGGGGGACTGGAAGCCATCTGTCAGGGGCCAGGAGCAGAGGTGGAGCACATTTTGCTTATGCTCATACTAGGCCAGAAGGTTGGTGTCCATTCGCTGTGTTCAAGACTATTTCTACATGTTGACTGACTCAAGCTTCAGCTCATGTCCTCCCCTGCTTAACCCTAGGAATAGGTCAAGAGCTGTGCAATCTGACATGACAGACCTGTTGACAGATATGTCTTTATGTGAGAGTCAGAAACCAGAGTAAATAAACAAACCTGCCACCACTAACCCATCAGCACCAGCACTCTGTGTGTTGGGGAATATTCAGTATCAAGAGAAGCATGATACTACTTACAGGGGATTTCCCAGTCCCATCAGGAAAATGAGGTCATGCTTCAGAATTAGTGCAGATAGATAATAATGCCCAGGGCACTGAAGGAATAACTCTGAGTTTAACAAAAGCTTCCTGGAGAATGTCATACCTGAATCGGTCCCTGGGAGATGAGTAATCTCAGTCCAGAATGACAAGTAAGGAGGAGAATTCCAGGCAGAGCCTGTTTGTTAATGTGACACCCTGGAATCCGTAGAAACTGCGGGGAGTTTCTTATGCGAGCCAGAAGGAAAGAAAGAACCATGAGGGGCTGGAGAGGTAGATGGGACAGGCAGGAGCAGAGGGAGATGTGCTCACATGTGTTAGCGAGGTGACTGTGGAGAGTGATCAGTGGCAGATAAGCTGACCAAGTCAAGACCTAGGGGAACACTCTAGCCAATACGAGAAGCTCATATACTCAAGTTCATCCAGTGATAACAAAGCTTCAGATGACAAGAGTAGACTCGATATATGGGTTAAGATGTTTCTAGAACAAGGTCCCAGTGAGTGATTTTTCCCATTGCCTGGGAAAGAAACTCCCTGAGTAATAGGACACATGACAATAAGAAACTTCTAATTTCACAGAGTCCAAAGGTCTCTGTGGTTCCAAGGTTGGTTTATTGAGCACGTGGGAGAGGATATTTGCTATTTGAGGCTTGTTGCTTACTGGTCGACCCTGTTGGGCCCCAGAAGGGCAGGGGGGAAAGCTGACTGTAAGGCAGGGCGAGGGCAGATCTAGGGTGCACACTTGTGGAGAATCACAAGCATAACAACAGCTCCATAATTAGACTCAAAACCTGCCGCAGTAGGATGTTACTGTAGCCTAAAACGCCCTTCTGAAAAACTAATCTGTCTCCCGTCTTTCTCCCATGGGTCCACAGTCCTGAGGATTGGCCCTGACAGGTGGTGAGGAAGCTCTTGGCTTCTATGTACCTTTCTTTTCAGCTGTTCTTCATGTCCCTGGATCTCCTGGGTCTCCCTTGGTGCTCCCACCAACTATAATCTTGTTTTTCAGTCTCTAGTCTGGCTCCTCACTCAAAAAGTGGCTGGTTCTTTGTTCCTCTTTTGGTTTTGGTTTTGGTTTCTAAACTGATTCCAGTGAAATATGCTGGAGGTATACGTGATTTTAACCATGCCAATAGGATTACCTAATACATGAGAAAGACCTCAGGGTTTGGTCCACTTCCCAACCAAGCTGAATGGCAGGAATTTACTCAAGTGTTTTTTCTACACCCAAGGAAGCAATGAAGGAACAGCATTTGCCTTCATTGCCAACCTGATCCATGAGGTGGTTTGACTCAACCAGGCAGCATTTAGTGCCATGGAGCCATGCGCTGACCCTCCTCCTCCTCAGGAGGGATGGTCCTCTCCAACATCTGACTCTTAGTTATATCCAACAGAACACCAAGAGACAGCTCAGGGCACTTCTGCAAAGGTGAACAGGACCAAGAACGAAGGCCATAAAAGAGAAGGGAGGAACCCCATGAGTCACCAAGCATGTGTCATTTCAAGCCTTTCAGGAAACCTCATGGCATCTTAGCAAATGTGCCTTTTCCTGATCATTGAGCACATTCCTCCTCTGAGTCTTGCTGCCCATCATTAGGGCATCAGTAAGGAGTTGACAGGTGTTTTCCATTCACAGCATCTTTGACTTAGGCTCTGCACTGATTTTAAAATCAGCTCACAATTTGAAAAATCTTATTTGCATTTACTATCTTCTTAATGCTGGATGCGGTGTAAAAGGTGTTGAGCATCGGGTGGCTATGGCATGTCTCAGTCATGATAACAGCAGCTAACATTTTTGGGCATTGTGCCTAAGCCAAGCAAATGCCTAAAATAGGAGTTTGAATTCATTAATTAACTCATTTATCTCTCATTACAGTCCTGCAACAGGATGCTATTATTGTCTCTATTTTATAAACAAGAAGGTGTAACATAGAAAGAAAAGTCAGAAACTTAAGCAAGATGTGGTGGTACACATCCCTAATTTTAGAACCTGGACAGCCAGCTCAGAAGGATCAATACAAGTGTGAGGCCAACTTGATCTACATATCAAGTTCTAGGCCAGACAGGGCTACACAGTGACACCCTATATAAAACACAGCCATACACACATACAAAACAAAACAAACAAAAATAAAAAGAAACAAAAAGCCCAAGTAAAAAGAAAGACAGTTAAAGAACATGTTCTTGTGTTCTTGTCACACACATGTCAATGGTAAAGCAGAGACTCACATTTGTGTGGCGACATCCCAGGTTGGTCTTTGTCCGTATGTTGCCTCTGCTATCCACAATGTCATTGTGGAAAAAGCAGTGGTCTAGTGTGAAGAGGAAGCTGCAAGTGTTTAAGGGACCCAACATCATCAGTGGTTGCTCCATGATGACCTCATATGTAACATATTACTGTTGAGTCCAGCCAGCCTCCCCTACCCCAACCACTGTGTACCCATTGTTGAAGAAGAGAATTCAACATCTGACATTCAACTCACCAACATGGTGTCATTCATATAATAACCAAGGGCAACCATGGTGGCTATTCTCAGTCAGTAGCTCTCCTGTTGGGTTTTCCTTGAAACATCTAACCTCTTAGGGCAGATAAAAGATACCACTGGACAATCTCTCTATTTCAAAGGCCTATCTGGCCAAACTAGGCCGTTCCCAGTCTCTGTTTAGCCTTTGTATCTGTAATCCTAGGGAAGTTTGTAAAAAATAAAAAAGTTTCTAAATAAATAAAGGTGGTTGTATATTATTCTGAAAGCTACAGTGATTTAAAATAGATTCCTTGAAACTAAATCCTCCATAATTAAAAACTTGTCTTCAGTCTCAGTTTCTCTGAAATGATATCATGTCCCCTAATATGATCTCTGCTTACTTGGTAGTCTACATTTTCAGGAAATCCAGACCCCACATATTCTCCAAATTTAGCAAGAATAACCTAGTCATTTTCCTAAGAGGATAAAATATTAGTTTACATAAGTTATTTATATAAGTAAGGCTGTTCTTACAACTCTTCTCAGTAAGATTAAATAGAGATGAAAATAAAGAAGATGGAGCTAGGAATAAATGTCTGTGCTGATGATTATGAAGACACGACACGATGTGGACCAAAGGCAACTACTAAAACAGTATATGTTCTTCCTTCCCACTGTAAGACTTCTTAGTGGGTCACCACTAAACAGGAAATGAAGCAGGAATGAGCACGTTCTGTACCAAAGAATGTGCAAAGAAATGAACAGGGCTAGGGCTGGAGAGATGGTCTAGTAGTTAGAAACAATGACTATTCTTCCAGAGGTCCTGAGTTCAATTCCCAGCAGCCATATGGTAGCTCACAACCATCCATAATGGGATCCGATGCCCTCTTCTGTTGTGTCTGAAGAGAGTGACAGTAAACTCACATAAATAAATAAATAAATCCTAAAAAGAAAAAAATATTTAACAGGCCAGTAGTCATGAACCACCATAAAAGAATTCAATAATAACTCGGAGAGAAAGGCTATCTGGTTTGTCTACCTAAAAGACAATTCTTTGACCCACAGCGCTGATTTTTCCTCATTTTTCTTTCAAACAATAAAAGCACACCATAGAGCCTAATGTGATGCTCAGAGGTTAAGAGACCTTCGGCTTTACATAAGGTCTGAGTTTGTTTCCCAGAATCTGCACTGGGCAGCTCACAAAGACTGCAACTCCAGCTCCAGGCAATCTCATGCCCTCTGCTGGCCTTTGTAGGGACCTGCACCAATGTGAACAAACCCACATACAGACAAAATCACAGAATTTATAAATAAATTGAAAATTTACCCGAAATGCATAAAATACAGATAAAATTGAAAGGAAGAAAATCATCTTGGTCTCTACATCCCACTTCACACCCTGGCTGCCTAGTTTATGCTTTCCCAACTCTTTCTGCAACTTTTCTCCCTTGATATTTTTTCACCCTTGTGCTTGGATTCAGGAAAGCATTGTTAGTTTTTATTTGCTTTGTTTTTTTAATTTCCAAATAAGACTCATAGCTAACCTTTGAGGTTCCATGTTTGGCAGTGTATTGAGACTGACTTAAGGTGTAAACAGTTGGCTGAGATATGTATACCATTTGGGGGAAGTGCTGGCTAGTTTTATGTCAACTTGACACAAGTTAAAGTCATCTGAGAGGAGGGAACCTCCATTAAGAAAATACCAACATAAGATTGGGATGTAAGCAAGCCCCATTTTCTTAGTGATTAATGGAGGAGGACCCAGCCCATTTGGGTGGTGTCAGCTCTGGTACAGTGGTCTTTGTCTCCTGAGAGGCTCTCCCAGAACCTGACAAATAGAGGCAACCATTGGACTGAAGGGATTTGGAACCCATAGGAAGCAATATCAACCACCCAGATCCCCCAGAGCTCTCAGGGACTAAACCACCAACCAAACAGTACACATGGAGGGACCCATGGCTCCAGCCACATACGTTTCTTTTTAATATTGAAACTGGTTTGATCTTATGACTTTACTAGTGTCTCTCTGTTCCCCACTTAAGAGTATTTGATTTTTTTTTCCAGTGTGAGTGACTATAGGTAAATGTGTTTGTAATAATCAATTATTTTCTATCTGAACCTAAGTTTTATTTTTGGGGGGAATGATCTTTTACTCACTATAAAACTAGATTGTCTCTGATGAATTTTAAGTAATTTCCATGTGTCTGGAAATTAATTCCCTATTGGAATTGCTATTTTAAGTATACTATCTAAAACAATATTTTTTTCTTCCCTTCATTAAAATTTGTGGTTAAGTCTGATCATTACTTTGCTTTGGAATATGTATTGAAATCAGCAAGTTCTATTTTTAACTTAACTGTCTTCTCCTCTTGGTCCTTCTCCTTTTCACTCCTCCTCTCCCTCCTCCCCAATCATCTTCCCCTCTACATCTTTTCCTCCTCCTCCCCCTCCTTTTCCTTCCTTCTCTTCCTC
The DNA here is from genome assembly GCA_019843815.1 of Montemys delectorum. NCBI lineage: Eukaryota > Metazoa > Chordata > Mammalia > Rodentia > Muridae > Montemys > Montemys delectorum. Next base: position 25,300 of record JADRCD010211312.1, on the reverse strand, counting down.
TTGCTTCTCCTACTTCTTCTCCTCTTATTTTGATAAAATAGGCTCTGACTGTGTGGCCTAGCAGCTGTAAACTCACTGTCTATTCTCTTGCTTCAGCCTCCTAAATGATGGCTTGCAGATGTGTGCCATCGTGTGTAGTCATGTTAGCTGTCCTTTAGCATTTCATCGAGACTGACCTGAATTCTCATTCTTAATACCTTAATTTGAGTATAAAGCAAGAGCTAAGAATGTAATCCCATCCCATGTCTCTCTTCCAGCTTGCTTTCCTCTTATGTATCACCCACCCCACCCCCATGCTCCTTTGTACTTCTTGCATTGTGGTACCTTTGTGCCTGTCCTGGGTTGACACAGTCATCACATGACTCTTCCATCTGGTCCATATTTATTCAGCTCCAACCAGGCATTCAGTTTGTCCTGATAAAGGCAGAGTTGTTTTCCCTCTAAGCCCTGATTTTTAGATTAGTAGATAACTCTTATTGCCTCTACTGATCCTGGAGAAAGTGTCAGAGGGTCAGGGGTTTCTTAATGGCTGCTGCCCCTTTTCTTTAAATTATTTTTTCTTTCTAAAACAATAGCTGTGTGTCTTCACTCCAATCTTTTATTAAAAGATGTCAGAACAGACCAGTATTAGCTATGATAAGTGCAAGAGTTAGTTCCCCCAGTTCCTTATTCTCTGCTACAGTGTCTGTCTGGATAGGAAACCACTCAACAATTCCATTCAACTCTCCCCAACAGCCAAAACCCAACTATTTCTCAATAAAGAAAATCTACAGAGATATGCTCTTCTTTGGAAATGTGTCTCACAGTGGGAGTTTTGGTGGTTCAAACCACTCAATTCTTTGGCTTGTGAGAGGGTCTACTGTAAGCCAACCCTTCAGAGACAGTTCTTCTCCAAGGCATTATATTCTTTCCTTGATCATCAAGCTATGGACTTTGTGGTTCTAGTCTTCAGCCTCCTTCTGCTCTGTCAATGTTGGTAACAGTTCCATATGTTTTAGGGGTTTTTTTATTAGACTTCGTAAAGAAAAATATGATCATCTACCTTTAATTCATTCATGCCTCAAGTTTTGTTTCTTGGTGAGATTCTTCCTTTAAAATCTTCTCTGAAACCCAGAGAGCTTCAGTTCCCCATCTTTTCTCCCAATACTAGATCAATATCAACTAGTTAGCCCAACTCAATGACCCAATTTTTTAATAAAACCTTTACCTATGCTGTGCTGACCTTCCTCAAAGTTGGAGTTCTTCCCAAAGGCCTGCCATTCAGACTCTCTATCCTACCTGCTCTTCCTCTAGCTATTCAGATTTTATACCTGGTCCACTAACTCCCCATATCCCTTGTTCTTCAGCTCTTTATTATGGCCTAAAGCACTCCAGAGCTTCCAGGAGTCAATATTGATCCTGTTGATCACCAATGGATACACAATGTTGTTTGATACCCAAGAGAGATCATAGGCTAAACATTAATAATACCAATCTCCCCTAGTGCTCCTGAGCTTAGTGATCTCCACTTCCATTCTTATTCCCACAGATGCTGTGATTTCCTTCTCAGGCTGCACAGAAACTGTTGGGCACAGCATAGCACTGTTCATGTCATACCCCATTTCACAATTGGAGAAACCAAGGGGCATGTGCTTGGAGTGGGGGGTGTACATATGCATGTACACATGGAGGCTGGAGGTCAACATTAGATGTCTTCTATAATTCTCCACTTAGTGGGATTTTCTTAATCTTAACTACATTTATTTACTTAGTATGAGATGTTTACTGCCAAGGCATCTGAATAGAGATCAGAAGACAACTTGGGGAGTCATGTAGGCACTAGGATTTCTTTCATGGCTTAGCACTTCACCCCTTGTATATGCACTACACCATATTTTTATTAGTTTCTATTCATCTCTTAATGGACATCTGGGCTGGTTCCATTTCCTGGCAGTAGTTAATAGTGCAGCTATGACTAGAGATGTGCAAGCCTTTCTGTAGTATATTAACTCAAAATCCCTCGGGCATATACACAAGCAGATAGCTGGGTCATATGCCAGTTTACTTGTCCAATTGTTCTAAGTGATCTTCACAATGACTTCTATAGTGAAAACACAAGCATAGATCTCCAGCAGTAGCAGCAGATAAATGTTTCTCTTTCCCCTTAACCCCCTCGGCATTTGTTTCCACTTGGTTCCTTCATAGTAGCCATTCTAACATTAGGGGGGAAATCCAAGAGCAACTTTAATTGCATGTCTCTGACAGTTATTGAACACTTTTTCAAGTATTCTTTGACTACTTGTAGTCTTCTTTTCAGAACTGTCTGTTCAACACATTGGCCTGTTCTTGGTTGGTTAATTGGGGGTTTTGTGTTTTATTTCTGTAGTGCTTCGCATATGCTACACATTAATCTCCTGTTGGATGTGTAGTTGCTTTCTCCCATTCTGGAGGTGGTCTCTTCACTGATTGTTTCCTTTGCTGTTAGATGCCTTTTTATAATTTTATGGACTCCAGTCTGCCGATTCTTACATCTTCAGCTTCTTTTTATGTCTATTTATCTGCCATTTAACACTTCCCAAAATGCAGCACAGATGACTTCACACTCAATTTCACAATGGGAGAAATCAAAGGGTGTGGGGCCCCTGCCATGTTCCTTTGCTCATTGTCCTAGCTTCCATGCTGGCTTGAGTGTTCTGTTCTTTACTGACAACCAGAGCACATATCTTTAATAAGACATGTTGTAACATGTCTCTGTTCTACAAAAGACTCCCTCCAGAGACTTCTATGTGACTCAACACAGTAGGAGTTAAAGCCCTGGGATTGGCCTGGAAGCCTGTAAGGAATGTACTTCTCTGATCTTACCTTCCAGACTACATTAAAGCATAAAATATGCTCCTACCTCAGTACCTTTGCACTTCTTTTCATGGAACTCTCTTACCAGGTACCTATAAGACTTCTGCCTTCACTACCTTCATACACATGCATACAGACCTCAGTGGCCTTCCTTGGTGTTGGTGTTCCTTATAAAGGAGCACTTCCCTCTACTCTCCACTTTATGCACTGGCCATGTCTGCAGTGCCTGAGCCCTGCCCAAGACATAAGCAGCAAACAAGCTGCCCTCCCACAGCTACAGAGGAACCAGTGCAGAGCAGGTATTGAAACAGAGAGGCCAAATAAATGAAAGAGTACCACTCCAAGTGGATTTGGGACATCTCCTACTTTCTGTGTTCAGTCAAAGTACATCATGGCCACCATTCCGAAAGAAGCTATGGCAGGTTACAGACCTCAGCACTAGTCTCACACTTGTTTAGCCTTCTGGCATAATAAGCCTTGGATGAGTCCTTTTACCTTGAGTGACTAAGATGTTTTGTCAAAAACTCTATCACACTAACCCCTAGCTCAGTAGAGACTGGTCAGGAAGTGGGGAGGCAAGGCACCTGAGAAACACCAGCCTGGGCCTTTGAAGTTTTGCCTCACCTCAGATGTTTCCAGCCACTTAGTTTATGCTTTTAGCACCTATCACCCGTATCAGTAGGTTTCTGCTCCCTTGGGCCAACATGTCCCCAGGATGCTGTCTGCAAAACAGAAAAGTGGCTTATTCAGCTTATTTGGGGAAGGCAAACAGAGAGCCACTTCAATTCACCCCTCATGTAAACATCCTACCTGCTGGACTTTGATTCCAGCTAGAAACAGACCAAGTAAGCACTTGTTTATTATCTACTGTTTGCAAGAGGGGAAGCTGCCAGCCTGGCCACTCAGCCCTTTATGTTGTCTCAAGGCCAGGAAGGTAAAACACCAGGACAAAAGCACATTGCACACACACCTAGAAAAGCAAATATGGGAAGAGACATTCTGTGACCCTGAGCGCCTTCCAAGGCAGAGAGCTCTGCCACGAGTCTCACAGTTTGATTTTCTTCCAAAGAGAAACATATTAAGTTGGGCCATTAACTCAAATGACAGGTTTCAGATTTATTTCATTGGCAGATGGATATTAAATTGCAGAAACCCAACCAACACATATTTAATTTCATTTATTTTTAATTACACAAGGAGCGTGTGAATAAATTTTCACTACCAACATTCAGTAAATACAAATAAAAAAACAAACTTCTTGAGGTCTGAGGGAAGCAGCTCCGTTGGCAGTGTGGTTGACAACCATGCAGGAGCACGTTGGCACACACCTATGATTATAGCACCCAGGAGGTAGAGGCAGACGAAGCAGAAGTTCAAGGTCATCATTGACTGCATAGCAAATTCAAGCTCAGAGTCCATCTGGGTTCTGAGATCCTGCCTCAAAACAAACAAGCCAATAAAAAGCAAAAAGCAAAACAAACAAAATCCCTCTCAACTAATTTTCCCTCCCTAGAACTTACTGAAAAGATCGATGTGAAGTGAGTCCAACCTGCTAATACCCGTTATTCCTCTCATCACTAACAGAATAGCTCACAGGAGCAGCTGGGGCACAGACTGAGAGGGTCAAACCAAGGCAGGGAAGGCATGGAAAGGTTTATAGCCATGGAGGTGCAGCTGGGGCTCATCATATCTCCATGAACCAGGACACGGGCAGCATGGGCCAGAACCCTGGCCAGCTATCATCTCTGCGGCCTTAGCTTTGCTGGCTAGTTGCTGTGTCTGACAAGACTCCACAGATTTCTGAAACAGCACCACCAGCTGGTGGCCAATTGTTCAAATGTGTATACCTGGAAAGGGTGGCATTTCACTCACACCTAACGCAGGAGGACACAGAGGATGCGATTGGATGGAGAGACAGGCTGTGATGGAAGCTCTAAGACATCCACCTCTGTGGAGCAGAGGGAAGGGGCAGGCTTTTGTTTAACTCAAATACCATAAGTGGCCTTCTCTGGCCTTTGAGAAAGGCTGGTATGAACCCCTGACCCAGGGATGTTTATCAACTTTTGCAATGTGGCTTGTACATTTTGTCTCTTGTGTAATCCTGTTCCTCCTCACAAGGTTAAGGGCGGGGGGTTGGTTGTCTCCTGATTTTTTATGGTGTTGGAATTGTTAAGCATGTGATTTGTCTAGAATTTTGTTTACAGGCATGAGGGAGTGGTTGATCCTTTCACCTTTCTGTCTGGATAACAGATTCCTTCCAACACTACCCATGGAGTAGCCTGACATTGCACTCTGGTTTGAAAGACAATCCTTATTGTATGTTAGCTCTAAGATGGTCACCTGTGACTCTGGGTGTTATGCTGCGCTTAGCTATTCCTTTTTGAATATATGAATCAGTTTGAAACTGTGCCTCCCTTTCTAGAGGTCGAGACTATCATATGAGTGATGTCCTATCCATTACAGTACATTTTCCAGGATTGACTGGGCACCTGCTTCAAGCTCCACCCACTAAGGCAGCCTGAATCCTGTGTCTTCACTACAAACACCTCTGTTTAGAATTCCCAGCATCCTTGGAGAGCCTTTACTCTTAGCTTCTGAGAAACTCTTTGGCTGACGAGGACACTATCCGATACCTCATGTTCTTGTCTCAGCATAGTGACAGGAAGCATCTGCAAAGCTAACCCCATGTATCCACCCCTTCACCCCCACCCACCCTCAGCACTTGAAGATGCCTGTTCCGAGGGCTCTCCCTGCTATACTGAAGGTTCTCTGGAACACTCAGTGACTGGATTGCTCTATCTTCCTAGCTTCATTTCACAGCATCATTTTCCTCAGAATTGGGTGTGGGATGACAAGGCACTATCCTCCTCTTGAATAGAGGGTTGCAATGGAATGTTCCTGTTGTCCTGACCCACTGTCCACCAGACAGCACTTCATGGGCCTGGACACAGCACCATCAAGACAAATCAGGAATCTCAGAGATACTCAGCCTCTGTTCTCAGAGCAAGGCCTCTCTGATCAATACCCCAGAACTTACAGGGGGTGCAAACAGTTGCCTACTTATCTCTGCTAGCTGGGAGAAGACTGGGCTACAAAACCTTTCTGAGAATTAGTGACATTACAAATGCTTAGCTCAGAAACTGTTTACCTGTACCTGTAGTCCCTCAGTAGCCTCAGCCCTGCCCAAGGACACACCACCTCTCTTCTGAAGCTCCATCGACTCTTCTCACAGCAGCAATAAGAAGGCTTTCTGCATATAATAAGTTGGTTTGTTTTTTTTTTTTTAAATCAGCTCCAGGTTTTGTTGTTGTTATTTTGCACTTTTCGTTTTGTTTTGTGTCCTGTAAGAAAAGATTATTTTCAGAAAAAATTTATTATTGTTTGTGATGTTTTTGGAGACTGGCTCATGCTTTGTAACCCAGGCTGGACTAAAACTGGCAGGCCTCTTGTCTCAGCCTTGTAAGTGCCAGGTTTACAAGAATGTACCCCTGTGTCTGCCAAAATACACATTTAAAGGATAATATTGGGCGCTGACTTACAACGATCTTCTCTGGTTGTCTCATGGAAACGGATTTAAAAACACCCCAGAAAGTGGTGCCTGCATAGAATTCACACTTATTTTTATAATAATCATCAAAATTAATGAGGGGCGACAGGCTTCATGTTAACACATCAGTGGACAATACGATGAGAGGTCAGCCTGATTTCTCCCTGCAAAACAGGTCGGTCAACATCTGCATCACAGGAAGAAAGCGTGTTCCACTTAGTGAAAGGCAGTAAAAGTAAACTGTTAGGAAACAATGGACTTACGAGCTTCGTTTTCTGATAAGATTTTTATCTCTGGTCAGATAAGTAGCTCTGTGCTGTGATATGTAAAGAGAGGTTTTTAGTTAGCTATTTAGTTAGTTTTATCTAACCTACGCCTAATGACTTTGAGATTACTTGAAGCAAAGCTACACAGGAGAAAGGGCTTTATGTGTAAAAGCAAAAGGGACATGGCCAACAGTCTCCACATTGAGGTGTGTGTGTGTGTGTGTGTGTGTGTGTGTGTGTGTGTGTGTGTGTGCGCGCGCGCGCGCACGCGCGCGCACGCCAAACTTGACCATTTCATAATGAAGGCCATTACTGACTTTTCCATGATGCAGGCCACATGCTGACTTGCTACCTCAAGTTCAGCCTAGAGTAGATGCCAACACTTTTCTCCTCCTAAGGAAGGGCTGGAGTCTTGAGCATACCCATATAGTCTCCGGGGTCAATCTGAAGGGAGTCTTCTAACCCTTCAAAATGTTCTAGATAAAAAAGGAAAGAATGGAGAGAGGGAGGCAGGGAGGGAGGGAGGAAGGGAGGGAGGGAGGGAGGGAGGGAGAGAAGGGAGGGAGGGAGAGAAGGGAGCTCAAGGTCAAAGTTTATAAATTTGACTTGATTGCCCTGAGATCTCATGGACAGAGCCAAGCATCCTCTGCATGTTGCACTTGTAGACTGGGGGGTCATATAGAGTCACTGGTATGAAAAGGGGAATATACTGGGGGAATTCCAGAATATCAGCTGACTGCTCAGCCAGGAAGCATCTGAAAAAGCATCCATTCTGTGAGGACAATGGAGGGAGAGCCACCAGTCACACTCATTAGAGGCAAAACGGAAATCACGGAGTAATGAGAGAAGAGAGTCTGGCACATACCAAATTTTCACTTTTGTTCTTAAGGATCTAGGCTCTAGTTGGAGGGAAAATCCACGGTGGGAGCAGCAGATCCTTCCTGGGGCCAGCACAGAGCAGCAACTGAGTGGAATGTGTGGCCAGGAAGCACTGGTTTTGTAATTCTAATTTGACCCTTTATCCTCATTCCCTGAGTACTTGTCTCCATAGAGAACTGGTCCACATAATTTTTGAGGTGTGGGGTAAGGGGGTGAGGTTGATGGGGATTAACTCAAGACCTTCCACAGGTCAGGCAAGTGTACTACATCTTAGCTGCATCCTTAGAACTCCTTCCTATTTTTTATTTTGAAATTGAGCCTCACTAAGTTGATTGGAATACCTTTGGCAGCACTCTGTATAGCCCAGGCAAACCTTGAATTCAGGATTCTCCTGATTCAATCTCCTAAGTGCCTGGGATGACAGGTCTGTGTCCCTGGTTCCTGATCAACAGACATTTCAAAGGAAAAACTTATTCCTTAAAAAATGGTGATCTCCTGCTAAGAAAGACTAAAGAGGGCTGGCAGCATTGATTCAGGGGTACAGGTACACATAGGCCCTGGGATCTGAGACTGACCCTGTATCCCATAAGATGGCACAGGAGAACTGACTCCCAAAAGTTGTGTTCTGACTTCTATGTCTGTGTCATTTCACATGCATGCCTACACACACACACACACACACACACACACACACACACCACTTAATGTTGAGTCTTCATAGGAATACTTACAACTAAATAGAAAAAAAATTTTACATTAGTTCCCCAAGCATATTTTTTGTGTATTAGGAAGTAAAATTTAACACACAGCAATGTGAGACATCACTCCACTCTTTTTTAGTTAAGAAAGTATTTTTATAAAAAAAAATAATTCTGGAGAATATAAAAATCCAAATTGCTTATGTATAAAAGTTACTTTATTGTAAAGAAAATGTTACGACTCCAGGCATTTTTTTCTGTTTCTGCTATCTTAATTTTCAACTCTTAAAAAAATAAAACAAGCAATTCTTGCTTTAAAGAAAAGAAAATATTTTTATTTTAAAAATTATAAAACGATGCTCTTATCCTTTTCAAAAACATCAAGAATATATATCAGTAGTTTCTTGCTCTCAGAATATGCACCAGAGAGAAACAGTTAGGATTAGAATTGAGCGCACTAGTTATTTACATAAAGCTTGTTTCCTCTGACCGCCAGGTACTGAGCAGAAGCTTCATGGAGGAGGTGACTGCAACACCAGCCCAACCCATTTTTATGGAACCTGGACTGGTGTTTATAGAGAATCATCAGCTAATATCAGCATTTATGAGCCAAGTCTCCATTGTTCTCTGTGGCTAGGAAAATCCTCAAAGCACAATATAACAGTATGTAAATTCAGATCCTTCCTGACTAAGTCATTCTTTTGCTCGGTTCAGGAAATAAAAATAAAAGAAAAATATTATAGCCTGTGCTGCGTATGATACTCAAGTGCAACATACATTGAGTATGTTGCTGACTGAGTGATGTGTTCACAGGACATAGTTAATGTGCTGAGAATTAGGGCCATTTGGCACTTACAAGGAAGCTCCAAGAACTGAATAATCAGAAATCTTTGGGATCCCCAGTGGAAAGTGAATTACGGAGTCTGGCCACGATGCTCAAGATATAACTGGTCCCTCTAGGCACTATCCAGATGTACATACATACATACTATCCAGATGTACATTCATACATACATACGTAGGTATACACATATATGTGTGTATGTACACATGCATATATACCTATACACATACACAAAACACGCACAGATATGTATACACATATATGCGAGGAAAACTGATTTTATCTTTCTCATAGCTTAAGCCATTGAGATGAGTGTGAGCGAAGGATTAAGAGGTCTGTGGCCTGCACTCTCTTCTTCCTCATAGCCCATCAGATCAAGCCTCCGAGTCTCAAATGTGTAACTCATTCCAGAGTGGTTGCCCTTTGTGAGACGGTGTTGTCTTAGGGAAGAAGAGTGTGAGGAACGTCCTCCACTACTGAGCACTTGTGTGCCAGTCTAGATGCGAACCATACATTCTGCACCGGACAGCAAGCACAAAGGAGTCAAACAAAGGTAAGGATAGCATTAAAGGGGTCACACAAACGGGCACCACCACAACACTCTAGCGAGGCACTTGCAACACTCTGTGTGCTCTGGGAGGCAGCAGTGAAGCTCAGCTTTTCCATCCTGAATTCCTCTACTTGTCAGGGTGTTCGTTTGACGGGTTTATGAATTATAATTGATAAAGACTGCATCGGTCACTTTTAACATTCCTGTCATAAGACACCATAACCAAAAGCAACTTATGGAAGAAGGATTTTATTTTGGCTTGCGGTTCCTGGGGGTAAGAGTCCATCATGGCAGGAAGACATGGCAGCAAATGACAGGTGCCCTGGAAACTGAGATCACATCCTCAGGTGCAAGCATAAAGATGAAATGGAAAACAGTTAATAGCATGTGTCTATGAACTCCCAGGGCCCACTCCCAGTGACTTCTTCCTGTAGGTGGTACTAGGCTGTACTACCTAAGCCTCTCACAAACAGTGTCACCAACTGGAGATTAACCATTCAAATACCCTAACTGAACCTATGACACTTCTCATTCAAAGGGAAGAACTGGGACACAGTTAGAAGATACTGACCCAAAGCCCAGCAAAACGAACACCAAGTCCTATAGCTTCATGCCTGCTATCTTTACTTCCAAAGGGATCAAATGGCTCTGCACCCCCAGTTTTGATGCTTACACCACAGGTCTCTCTCTTGGTCTGTTTCAACCCAACGCATGCAGGTCTCTTGAGCGTATATTCCATTTCCAATGTCTTGTGACTGCCACCGTAACGCAGGGGTCACTTTCATGTCTTCATGCAATAGCCTCTCACAACTTTTGCTCTCTCCGGGTCTTCACATAGAGGCTCCCCTACCACACACTGCAAGGCCTCAGCAGCTCCCTAAAATCCCAGAGGAAGAATTCATGACTCCTTCACTCTTTTATCCTTCACGTCTCTAAAGACAGCCCCAAATGGATGACACTGCCAAGTTGGGCTGCTTGCTTAGGATGGAGCATAGCCTCCTTGAAACATATTCAGCAATAGCCCTTTTATATAGTTGCTTTCAAGGAGCAGAAAACACCATTGTGGGAATCTTATCTGGGCAAAGTTTTTCCCTGTTGGCACCTCATGTTTGTTACAGCTCAGAACAGGAGTTCTTAATCTCTGATCATCTCTACAGACACAGCTGCAACATTGATGTTCCTGCTGTTCTTTTCCTCTACAAATTGTACATTTCTTATTCCTTTCTGCTCCCTTTGCCTTTTTGCATTGTAGACCTGCAGAAGTCGTATCAATAATAACCACCCCACAAGCTCAACCTTACTTCTTGACACTTCCTCTGCCACAAACATCAATCCATTGCTTTTAAGTTCAGCCTCATGTAAGTTTTCAGAACATGAGCAGAAAGCAGGCACATTCTTTGTCAAACTATCACATGAATGGCCTCTAGCCCGGATTCTATTTTCATTCCCTTCTGAAACTTCCTGAGCTGGTTTTCCACAAACAACGTTATTGTCAGAACTACTGTGTTCCAGGTTCCTAACGGAATGGCCCTTTTGGCTTGTATTACTCAATCACTTTTCTAGTCTAAACTTCCAAAGTCTTCCGCATTCCTCCAAAATTCAACATTCACAGGCTCTTCATACTTTACTCAGAGAATCAACAGGCTACCTGGTATGAACTTCTGTATTACCTACTTTTCTATTGCTGTGATTAAAAACAACCATGACCAAGGCAACTTGTAGAAGAAACAGTTTGGGCTTATGGCTCTAGAGGGATAGAAAGACATCACAGCAAGGAAGCAGGGCAGCAAGCACCAGGCATGGTGGCAGGTGCAGAAAGCTAAGAGATTACATCCACACCAGAAAGGGCGAACTGGAAGTAGCACCCTCTTCCATTGACACACTTCCTCTAGCAAAGCTGTACCTTCTAATCCTCACCAAACAGCACCACCAGCTGGGAACGAAGTATTCAAATACATTTCTCAAACCAGCATGTACCTTAAGAAGAGTCAGAAAGTCTATCTCTGTGAGTCTTATTGAAGGGTTTTTGTTTTGTTTTTGCTTTGTGTCACTGGTGATGGGGGTAACCAAGTGTTATATGAATAAACAGCTTGGAATGTATTTCATGTAATCATCAAATATTAGTTTTCAAAATCAGAGACTCAACTCTACCAAATAACTTAGCAAAGACCATGACAGTGTCCAATGGTGGGTCTATGGGGGCTGTCCTTCAGCTGTCCTACTCAGGAAGTATGACCAAGCTATTTTAGATCACTGTCCATAGAGGTTATACAAAGTTTCCTCCCATCTGAAAGACATTTTTGTTTTTCTATATCTTCATTGTCTCTTAGGATTTTTAGTTTCTGCCAACCCAATGTGTAAAATATCCATTGTCACTCTTGTTCTTATTTCCTGAAGATGAAGAAATATTTTATTTGGATTTTTATTTCCTGAGGATGGGGATGGGATTTTAATGTCCCTTTGAGTAATTCAGGAATTTTCTTCTATGATTTATTTGTTTATATGATTTGTTCCTTTCTACAGTGAAATCTTTTGACATCATGTTGTCAATTATTAAATGTTCTGTATTATACATAGATATAAATTGCAAATACATTATGTGTATACTCCTTACAGTCTTTTTTCTTTACTGTTTAAAAGTACAGAGATGTAATTAAGAATTTCCTGTTTACCCTCTTATGCTTTCTTTCTTTTTTCCTTTTATTTATTTATTTATTTATTTATTTTTTTGATAGTGTCTTACCATGTAGTCCTGGCTGTCCTTGAACTCCTGAGTCCTATTCCAGTGCTAGCATTAGGGTCATTTGTCTCCATGTCTGACTCCAAGAACACAGAGCTCAATTGCTGTTTTATTGATGCTAGAGATTGAGCTCAGAGCACTGAAAATGCTAGGCACACTGTCTAACACTGGGATACATCTCGTCTTTGTGTTTTGTTTTGTTTTGTTTTGTTTTCCATTTGATCTCATAATGGAGCTCAGATCAGCTTGAAACTCAATCTTCTTGCTTTAGGGTGCTACAGTGACAGGAATGAGCCACCATGCCCAGCTGAAAACATTTTCAAATTATCATCTGTTAAGTATTCCAAGCAAGAGATTTTGTTATGAGATTTATACACACATAGAGCATCAGGACAGGAGGGGGAGGGTCTCTGTTGCTCTGTTCATATTCACACCTTTATTGTTGTTTCAATTTCTCATCTTCTTTAAGTCCTATTTATTTGTACCTTTATAGGAAGAGAATCTTAATCCACCCCAACATCACAAAGATATTTTCCTACACAATTTTGAAAAAGAAAAATAAGTTTCTATTCTTACATCTTTGTCTTTATCCTTTGGGTCAACTACCATAGATATACACACACCTTGTTCTTAGTTTTACCCCTTAGATGACCATGAACTACAGAGAAAATTTTTAGTTAGTTCAAGCCACTCCTTTTATTTGCATCCTCTTACAAAGTAAGGAGGAACTGAGTCTGTCTATTTAGAAATTTCTTTCTCTCTGCAATGTGCCCAGGCTTGGATTTCCTGCTTGTGTTTATTTCATGCTGATGTTTCTGTGTATTCTGTAAGGTCGCTCTAATCCTTTTTGGAATGAGGTAGAGCATAAATAAATAAGAGCCCCATCTCAGGAGCGCCTCTCTTCATGCCAGAGTTTTCAGGCCTTGGGCCTGTGGGGACTCCACTTAATAAATTACTGATTGTGTATATCCTGAAGGTAATGGAGCTTCCAGAGGTGCAGAACAAACCACCAGAGAGTTGTTTAAGTACTGGGAAAATCTGGCCTGATACATTATTCCAGATCTATATTTATGTTCATGGCTTACAAAGCACCCCAGGGCCCTCTGGGATAAGGAAAGCTGCATGAATCTAAGAAAATATTATTAAATGGATTTATTTTGGGTTGCAAAAGAGTATGTGACTCTCTGGAGAACCACTGAAGGGGAGTGAATTATTTTCTGCAATCTCTAACACTTGTCTTCTTAAGAGTCTCTCATTGAACCCCTGGTGCCCACCCTAATAGTGCCAGTTAATCCTGTTGCTATAGTTACAACAATTAATTATGTGCTTAACTAGCCTTACTGGTATATTGCAGTGATTCAATTAAAAACTGATTTTATTCTTATTGTGCTTTCAAGATTTTTTCCATCCTTAAGCTTTGAAAACTGGCCATAATGTGAGTTGGAAGAGTCCCAGAGGTTATTCAGTTTTCTGGTGGTGGCATCTTTGACTAGAACTTGATGGGACATGTCACCATTTTCCTGACATGGGCATTTGGTGCCAGAGCCAAAACATTTGGGAGACTGACTCCAACAATCAATGAATCATAAAATGAATAATACCCTGTCAGCATCAGCTACTAAGAAGAGGTCTAACCCCCCCCCCTCATTCAGTTTGGTAATGCATTTAAATATTAATGGGGATACAGACAGTCCTAAATCAGTGGCTGTGGCAACTCTTGTTCTGGCACTTTGGAACCCTCACAGTCCTCAGCAGCTGTGCCATGTGGTGAGCATTTACTTAGAGGCCAGGCAGACTTAGGGGCAGAGGACACATCAGAGCTTCAAAGTGACAGAGACTGTTATCTTCAGGGATCTGTAGTTGGAATGACAGTGCCTGGGCACCAGTGTCAAGGGAACATCTGACAGCTTCACTGACGGAAGTAAAGTTTTAAAAGGATTTCTTTGTATTTTACTTTTTTTGAAACTATAAAAGCTATACCATCCACAGAACTAACACTCCTGTTTTGTCTACAAATTTTTAAGGAATCTCCCGTTACTATGGCCCCATTATAATGACAGCTACTGATGAGTTTGGACAGACGTGTCCTTTGATTTTTCAGATATAGAAATTGGGTCTGTCAAAGCACTTCACGGGGTCTGAGCGGGTGGCACAGTCAATGTCACACTTGACTTCCCCCCTCTCTTAGTTCCAGCTCTTTATTCTCTCAATTTGTCCAAACACCCATTTAGTCTGACCCTCTTTCCCCAATGACCTCACAGTGTCAACCTAGTTCCAGTCTATACCTTCTGGAGAGGGTATCCACAATCTAGCCTTGACCCACTTTCATCAGCTTAGGCCGCTTTCCCTCCTTGTCCTCTCTACACACTTCTATGTCTTGAGAAGTGTTCCTCTTCTCTGTGCCTGTCCTCCTGAGCCTCTTAGCTCTGACACAGGACCCACCTTCTCTTCTGTCAGCTTCATCTTCCTAGAGTCCCTAGAATTACTCCCTCACCAGGCTCTTCTCCTGGCCTGTTATCCCACATTTCATGGTCAGCTCTCTATGTTGTGGGTAGACAGCTGATGAGGCCAATGTTGAATGCAAATAAAACAATTTATTCTTTGCCAGAAGCCAGCCTGTGGGTTTGAAGAGAATCTTCCGTGTACATAGACTTCCTCCTCAGCTTGCCACCCTCTTCCTTTAGGACTCATAGGGACTTAGGGATTCTGTGCCATTCTCCTTAGCACAAGAGTTTGTCCAGACCCACTGGACTCTGGCCTTCAGAACAACTCTTCTGTTGCTTCGGTTAGACAGAGCATCCACCTATCGCCTTTATAGACATGTCTTGTCTTGTGTACAAAGTCAATGCATGACAGGCACTGAATGCGCTTAATTTCTATATTAGAATTTACTTCTTTAAAATCAGATTTTTTTTTCCTGTACCATTCTCCTAACTGAAAGAAACCTTTCTGAAATGGTGTGTGTGTGTGTGTGTGTGTGTGTGTGTGTGAGAGAGAGAGAGAGAGAGAGAGAGAGAGAGAGAGAGAGAGGAGAGGATAGGTTGTTTACACAGGAGGAAGACTGTTTTATGCTGCATTGGGATTTTCTCAGTAATTTAAGAGATACTTATTAAGTGTCTTATATCTGCAAGGCACTGCGTAGGTGTAAATATTATCTATCTCCTAAATAAATATTCATTAAAGACTTCATTTTAATATTCATTAAAACAAGTACATGAATTATTTACTCACTTGGGGGCCATGATGAGCTCTAAGAAGAAAGCAATACTTTTTGTTTCTTTTGTGTCCCCTGACTATGTAGTGAATGTTTACCGGGTGCTGAGCACCAAATGGGACCTAGGAATGCAAGCTAAGGAATACTTTAGGCAGCCAATCCTTGTGGAAGCAAGTCAGCATCTGATGATGAGGGCAGTAGGTGTTGGGAAGGCAGTGGTTATGAGCTATATTAGCTTGGCTGGGTCTTATATAAGCTGGATATTGATCATGTGTTTGCCTTCCTAAAGTAGGAAGAACCCAAGGCCTCTGGAGCTGGGAGATTCCTCCCTTGGGGTCCTCCTTGGAAACCAACTGGCTTCTATTGCAACTATTCACTTGACTAATTTTTTGATAATGCTGAGAGCCCCTCCCCTACCACATACACATACCCATTCAATAACAAAGAGATGCTTCCAGGAATCAAAGAAGTCTCCTAACTGGTCCAATCTGATCCCTGCAGGAGGCAAGTACAGCTCATCACCAAGATCTTTATGAAAGACAGCAATGCGCTTATCCAAATGAACTCTATCATGCTCACCAATTGCAGTGCTGTTCTCTGCTATCATGGAGGGGTTCTAGAGCCCCTTGTTTCATTATTCTGGCTTATATAGAAATGGACTTAAGCTCACAAACCCAGATTAAGAAGAATAAAAAGAGAAAAATTCTCCATGAGTCAGATAACTGGTTTGAGATTAGCTGGCATGAAGGACATCACAAATGGTCTCCTCTGTCATCACTAGCTTCAGGTTCCACATCCTGTGTCTTTGGTAACACATCAAAATAACAAAATAACTCTCCTAAGGATTTGAAATACAATGTGAAGGAAGGAAGGAAGGAAAGAAGGAAGGAAGTAAGGAAGAAAGGAAGGAAGGAAGGAAGGAAGGAAGGAGGAAAGGAAGGGAAGAAGGAAGGAAGGAAGGAGGGAAAAAAGGAAGAGCACAATTTTTTCACAATATTTAAAACATTTTACAAACAGGAAGAAGGCAGAGGTAGCAGGGCTTTATTGAAGCCCATTGAGGAAAGAGAATGGCCTCTTGGTAAATCATGGTCATTTTTTAAAACAAATGTTCTTATTTCTTTTCTTTTCTCTAACCTAAAAATAATTCTATTCTATCTCATAATTTTGAGATCCAATTTGTTTCTCTAACCTTGAGTTGAGACATGGCATTTTTAGTTAAAAAACAAAGAATGGCAGTTTTTCCCTCCCTTAAGAGGGAAAATCTCAACAAACCTGACAATCACCTAGATAGAAAATGCCCCCTTAGGAAATTTCTTAGTTCCAGAGACTTAAAAATAGTACTAAGCTTCAACACGTAAGTGGGTACAAGGGCCACAGCTCAGCAGAAGGGAACTCACATATGAATAATCCCAGATTCATAGTTGGGATAGGCTCAGTGCTGACACTGCCTAGTGGTCTGTCTCATTGCCCAAATAGGTCTTTTGTGAAACAGTGAGCCCATATAAGGATCCCACCCTGTATTTTATCTGTTCTGCCTCTTGGGGCATGTACTACAAGCTAACCTGTGGCCTTAGATACTGGTGGCGTGGGGGGATCCTCTTCTACCTTCTCTTTCTTCACACAGCCACACTCTCCAGTTTTGGCAGCGAGATGCAGAAGGTGTTCCCTACCTTGCAGTACCATCTTTGTCCATTCTGAATCAATTGTTGTCAATTCAGCCAGGCTATCTACTTACTCTCTTACTTTGTACATCATGAATCGTTTCCCTGGAGGCTCCCTAGTCCGTCACATAACCTCAAACCCATCTCTTCTTTCACTACAGTTGCTGACTGCTTGAGTGAAGTCTTCCTATGGCTATGACTTAAGCCAACCAAGGTAGGTGAAACTATACACTTTGGTAGTTTAAGGGAACTTCCTTTCCATCCTTCGGCTTTTTTAAGGGGAGAACTACCTGTGTGGGTTTTACAAATGGCCTGACCTGTTCTCAAAGACCTGGGTCAGAGGCTGAAGAGAAGAAAAAGTATCACTAGGACCTGAATGATGTTCCCTTACACCCATCCCTATCTCCCTGTATTGTGACTATTAGTTGTATTAGTTTCTTTTCTGTTGCTGTAATAAAACATCATGATCCAGGCAACTTGTAGAAGGAATGTAGTTCACTTAGTTTAATTAACTTAGTCTGAGAGTCCCAGAGCGTTAGAGTCCATGACTGTGGAGACAGTGTTGTAAACAGGAACCCAGCCCAGACATGGCTGCTGGAATAAGAAGCTGAGACCACAAACCAAAGGGAGCACGTGAGGTAGGGGAGGCTATTTATGTCAAAGCCAACACAGTGAGGCCCCCAAGTGACATCCTTCCTCAAGCACAGATAAAACTAAACTTCCTAAAGAGTGCCACCAACTGAGCAACTGATTGTTCAAATGCCCAAGCCTGTGAGAGATTTTTCTCATCCAAACCACCGTGAGAAGTAAGTAATAAAGATCATATATGCATTGGCAGTATATGGCACATGCTTTTAGCCCCAGCCCTCTGGAGGCAAAGGCAGAGGTAGGGAGATTACTGTGAATCTGAGGCCAATCTGGTCTGTGCAGTAAGTGCCAGCCAGGGCTACATAATGAGACCCTATCTAACAATATCAAGGTTTGTATAAGATCACAGGGTGCAGCTCTAGTGTGACAAGGTTCAGCATCTTTGAGTGAAGACACAGAGATGACGGCTTGCTTACTTTCTCTCCACGAGAAGGCACAGTCTATAAGCCAGGAGGAGCACCAATAATATCAGAATACAAACAGCAAAGGGCCCTGATATCGACGTCTCAACATCCACCATCCAGAACTGTTAGAAGTGCCCATCAGTTAGGGACATCCAGACTGGGACGTTCTATTTCGACTGCAAAGCCATACTAGGGCGTAGACTGCTGGTTAGAAAGCGGGGGCATTTGGGGGCCGCACACTACATAATTCACGCTGAGAAGCTGAGAACTTGGGAGTTGCTTGGTCCTTGAGGCTGCTGCCTCCTCAACAGTCAGCTAGAGGTAGTTGCACAGTAGCTACCTCTCATTGAAGCTGGCAGGCTACCTCAGCATTCCTAATCCGATGCCAGAAATCCGGAAGATTCCTGGATAGTCGATGGTCCCTAGTCCATAGTGAAAACTTGGAAACGCCAGTTCCATTGTCAGAGATGGAATCAGCAGCAGCAGGAGAGAAGGCCAAACAAGCAAAACGCAAGATAAACTTCTTTCTGTCAAGCCTTTTTAATTAAAACCTGGCCTGCTACCAAAGGGCGCCACCCACATTCAGGATGGGCTTTTCCAAGTCAATCCAAAGGTGAGCATAGTTCTTCAGCTGAGACTCCCTCCTCAGGCTCAGGAGATGCTAAACTTGTAGCCAGTTGAGATTAAAATCAATCATAATAGGGTGTACAGCTATGTGTCTTATTTTATGGTCTAATTAGCACATACAGAATTAGTTTTCGTTATGGTGTTTTCAAACAGAACTTGTTCTTGTCGATTCTCTGCTGTGCTCTTCTCGACTGGTCCCATCCACCACCGTCACCTCTTTTCTGCCCTTCACATCTCAAGTATCCGGTTGCGTCCTCACCTTCTTCAGCAAAAATGCTGCATTTAACCAATATTTAGTCCGTTGGCAGCTAACACAGTTGTCCATATACTGAGGAACTTCGCCACCCTCACTCTTGCATTTTTTAAAAATATGTTGAATTATCTTCCAATTCCATTCCTCTTGCCTCCTCAGTTATCAGTTCTTGTCTCCTCAGTTACCATTTCCTTTCATGACCATACAGTCATTATAACAAACAATCTGTT
Organism: Montemys delectorum; assembly: GCA_019843815.1. NCBI lineage: Eukaryota > Metazoa > Chordata > Mammalia > Rodentia > Muridae > Montemys > Montemys delectorum. The sequence continues at coordinate 5,907 of JADRCD010211312.1, read as the reverse complement.
GAAGTCCAATAAAAATGGTTACTTGACTCACTTTTCATACATGAAAGAACTTTGTGAAGTTTAATTCTGTTACTTTGCTATCATATTTTGTGTGGCTTCATCTATTTAGTATCCATGTATTTTAAGTTGGTATTGCTACATAAATTTGACATTTAAATTTGTCCACATATTTACATTTTCTGATTCTTTTTATTTCTTGTATTTCCATACTTTTATCTGAGATAAGCTCTCCTGCCTTAGAAAACTCCTTTAGTATTTCTTTTGAATGTGTGCTTAAAGGCAAAAAAAGTCAATAACTGTTTCAATTTCAGTTTGTCTGAAAGTGTTTGTATTTTCTTTCATTTGAAAGGGAAGTTATTTTTCTTGATAGGTCTCTAGGTGAAGCCTTTGGGACATGGTTACACATAAAGACAGAACCCTCCAGGACAGGATTAGTGCCCTTATCAAAGAGGTTCCAGAGAGCTTCCTTGTCCTTGAATATATTATAGCTATAGTTTAAAAAAAAAGTCTATCCAATGATGTTTATATCCAAAAAAGCTTATCCAGAAATTGCTTTGACCAAGTAATTAAATTTGTAGCAAATCAGTGGAAACAAATTAAATGCAGATAAAGCAGCATGCAGTAAGATAAGCTTCATATCATTATTTATAGTTGTGAAAATTGGAAACAAATATAAAGTCTGACATTCAGGCAATTATCAAGTAAATTATGCCCATCTATACAGTGTAATATTGTAAAAGCAATAAAATTATGTTTATGGAAAAAATTAGTCCAAAAAAGTCTTTATATTATTATCATAAGTGACTTCAGTATATTGTGTGATGTTTAGTTAAATGGCAAAGCCAAAATGCAGAGAAAAGGCCTGAAACTAAAACTGTAACTCAGTTACCTGTTTACAGTAGGTAAGAGTTGAAGCTGATTTCTATCATTGGAACATATGACTCTCATGCACAACTGGAGTAGATCCACTTTTCTCTTTCTTTTCCATTTGAAAAGATAAATTTGAATCCCTTAAAGGATGTTTGACTCAGAGGATTAAAATCACCATAATTATCTATAGAAAGAATACAAAAGACTCATTTACATTCAGATACACTTTTTCTAAGTCTCAAATCACTGAGAAAAACCCCTGCACAAAACGGCTAATTCAGACTCTACCTGTCCTCTCAAAACTCCGACTTAGAACTCCTCATCCCTAGAGCACTATGAATAGAGGAGGGAGGCCTTTCCGAGCTGGTGAGATCCTTAGGCTGGAGCCCTCAAGGACAGGATCAATGTCCTTATCAGAAGTCCCAGAAGGCTGCCTGTCCTTTCTACCACGTGAGGACGAAGTCAAACCTGGCCATTGTGAGCCAGGAAGGGAGCTCTCACCACCCACAAATCACACTGTTCTCTGCTCCTGGGGTTCCTAGGATCCCAGTTTGAGGAGCTGCATGTAAACCACCGAGCCTATGGCATTTTTCAGCTGAAATGGATTAAGGCAATAGTATAAACACATGATCTTTATGTGAAATGTGTTTCCCAGGCTTTATATTGAAAATTACATCCCATGCAGATTTTATCGACAGGTTTTTTTTTTTTTTTTAATGGTATCCACCACCCCACACAGTACTAATCAGTTTCTGAACCTCATTAGGGGTGGTAATAATGCTTCCCCAACAGGAATTAATTTTATGCTAATCATGTATGTCAGTGACTCTCACAGCTGCTTCACAGAAGCCAGGATTTTGCAAATTAGTTGCTTTCTTATTTGGGAAGGGTGTAGGATGGGCCAGAAGCAAAGGCATCACTGGGGCTCACATAATGTTTTTGGACTTGTTAATTAGCCTAGCAGTCTTGTTTTATCATTTCATCAGAAGATGGTTTGGGGCTTAAGCCATCCTGAGGTCATCAATTTCTGACTCAGCTGATTAACACTGGGCTCGTCAGATAATTGGAAAGGTCAGACAAAACAGTGTCTAGTCTTTCTCCTAAAGCGAAAATTATTGTCAGATAATTTTCTAAGGGATACTCCAGCCCTTGCTGGAAAGAGCTCGGGGATTAAGGAGATCTTCACTTAGATCCTTGGTCCCTGCCGTGCGGCTTTGGGAAAAGAGCCTATCTTTATGAACTCCTGTTTCTTAACACTGTGAAATGGAAAGGAACACATCTCTTCCATGGTAAGGTGTAGATGATATACATGGAGCATAGCACCCATCACACTGTAAGGGTATGATACATTTCCATTTGTTTGAACTGTCTTTTAGCATGTCCTGGAAACCTTGGTGTATTTGGAAAGATCAAATGGCAGCTTCTAAACTGGACACATGTTTTTTTCACTTTGGAGGTCAGGCTGGGTAGGCTACTCTTGACTTTCAGCATTAAAGGTATAATACAATGAATGGGAGAGGTGCATAAAGTACTTGTACAAGCGTGACTACCAGCATTTCGATACCCAGAACCCACCCAAACATTGAATAAGCACTGTGGTCTGTCTGTAATCCATAATCTAAGGAGGCAGAGACAGAAGGTCCCCAGGACAAGCTGGCCTTCCATGCATACATACATGAATATCTGCACACTCAACACATATGGACACACATATACACCATATACATGAGCCAAAAAAGGTGAGACATGATAAAATATTGAGTGGGCTAGGTGTGGGTGGGATGGACACATTAACATCCTAGGTTCCAGCAAAGGACAAAGACTCAGCATGAAAGATCCAATGGAGGAATGAGGAAGTTGGATTGATTCATGTCACTGGTATTATTAAACACATATATGGGCACAGAGTTAGATCTGGAGAAGAGAGTAGGGGTGACACATGCCCTGTTCCCTCTGTCTTTAGAAGGTTTACCCTCTACAAGGGGAACCAGGGAAATGCAGTATGTCCCAGGAAGTGATCTGGGAGATGAGCAGGAATTGAGCATATGAAGACAATAAAGAGGAGCAGAGGGCTTTTGGTAAGGGAAAATATGCTCCAGATACGGGGTAGAAAGAACACTGGACAGCTTCAATGGAAAACCAAATCAGAAAAAGAAGTGATGTCAGGTCTGTCTACCTGAGGAACCACAAAGATCATCTATACAAAAAGCTATACATGACTTTAGAAGCCATCGACTACCCATAGTTCCTCAGTAAAGGGAGGGGAATGATAACACCCTACTGCCTTCCACTCCATGATAGAATGCCAACTTGCTTGATCTTGTGCAGACAACCACAGCTACCATGAGTTCAAGAGTGCAGTCATCTTGTTAGGTCACGAAGACACTGCTTTCCTCTGGTCCTCTTGGCATCTGGTTCTTATCATCTTTCTACCCCATCTTCATTGTAGGTGAGATGGTAGACGTCTCCTTTGTAGCTGAGCAGTCTCTTAGTCTCTGCCCCTGGACCAGCTGCAAGTTTCTGTGTTAACCACTCTGCTTGGTGCAAGGAAACTTCTCTAGTGAGGTAGAGATGCAATAATCTGTGGGTATAAAATTGAGAGGTCGGTTTGGTTATATCCATTTAGTTCACCTCTCAGGCCTGTGAGCTCCCTAAATATGGGATCTTTTAGATTTTCCTACTTTAATGGAGTGCTGCATGAAATTTCCCTTGTAACAGCCTTTATCCCTTTGTCATCTGTTATAATGTTTCTTTACTCATTTATGATGTTGTTTCCCCCATGGCTTTTTTTATTATTCCTTGGTGGTTTTTAATGTCTCTTCCTTCTCCTTCTCTCCCACCCTCAGTGATTTCTTCCCCCCTTACCTATCTCCATATAAAGTCCTCCCCCACTTTCCCATCCTCCTTTCATAACATCTGTACCTTACTGCCCTCATCTCTACATCTCCTTCTCTCCCACCACGGGCACCACTGTCCCTTTTTACTTTCCTAGTTTCTGCAGTCACTTGAAGCTATATCCTGACATTTGGGTTTGGAGCTAGAATCCACTCTTATTCAATATAGTGCTTGGAGTCCTAGCATTTCAGCAAAGTATCAGGTTGCAAAATCAACTTACCCAATAAGTATGGTCCTATATTGCCAAGTCAAGTGGACTGAGAAAGAAAGTAGAGATATTATTCCAGCCACAATACACACACACACACACACACACACACACACACACACACACAAACACACACACACACACACCTACCTTGGACTAATGCTAAAGACTTATTCAATGAAAGCATTAAAACACCGAAGAAAGAAATCAAGAAGACACCAGTAGATGGAGAGACTCTGATGCACTGGAATATTAATACTGTGAAAATGGTCATCTTACTGAAAACAATCTAGAGATTCAATGCTGGCCTTATTAAAAATCTAGAACAATTCTTCACAGAAACTGAAAAAGGAAACTTAGATGCCTGTAGAAGCACAAGAGATTCCAGATAGCCAAAAGAAGCCTGAATAAAAGCATTATTGGATGATAAAAAGAGAGAACCGACCCCTGCAAGCTGGCCACTTCTCTTACATGTGCATGCCTACACACATGCATACATGCACACAAAATAGATAAGAATGCAGTTCAAAATGTAAAATAAAATAAATGAATATCTATTAAATGTATGTGAAGAAATACTGATAGAACTGCTGGGAAATAGGAACGAAGGTGGATTCCCTGGAGGGAGATTCCACAGAGTGCTGTGGACATTTGGGATAGATCCAGAGCAGGGGAAAGGAGAGAGTATCTGCTGTGGAGGAGGATGAGCTGCCTAACATATGCATTTTGCACAGTATGTTTAAGAGATTTCAGGTAAGAATTAGATTTACAAAAAAAAAAGTACAGCTTTTTAAAGCTGAATAACCATAGAGTCAGTGGAACAATAAAAACATACAGATAACTCGAATGTCTATATATTTTATTTTTTCCAAACACTGTACAATGGTATAATGGTATTTATCATTTAATATTTACAAAATCCCCATAAACACGACCCAGAAAATCTGACTGTACTCAATCTACAGATGGGCAAATTGTGCGTCACAAACCAGGTCCATTATCAGGTCAAAAGTGATGGGGTGAAGTATTTCTGTGGTCAAGGGTTGTCTCCTAGCCATCTACCCTATATTCTTTAAATGTACTTATTGTTTTAAGGCCTTTTCTTCTTTTCATATTATAAGATGAATATATTGTTTTTATGCTTGAGAAATTTTCAAGTTTAACATCAACAACACAAAGATTAGAGAAAATTACTTAAAACTGACACTGCTGGGAGTATCAAAATTTCTGACTTCAGGTTCTCCATCATAACTATAATAGTAAAAACAGCATAAAAACAGTACAAGCACAAAAATAGACACATTGATTAATGGAATACAACTAAAGGCCCTGATGTATGTTCACACAGCTGAAGCCATCTGAATTTTTTTTTAAGATATGCCAAAAATACACACTGGATAAGATTTCTCTCTCATCTTGTTCACAAGTTGATTTCAAGTGTATCAAAGATGTCAATGTTCAATATTAAACTTCTCAAGAATAGAAGGTAGACTACAGGATGTAGGTTCAAGAAAGGATTTTCTGTAGAAGATTTCATTTGCAAAGGAAAGTTCAACAACAATCAATAAGTAGGACTTCATTATATTATAAGGCTTCTGTACTACAAGGGAAACTGTTTATCAGCTGAAAAGACAACCCACAGGATAGTGATGAATCTTTGCCCACTATATACATGGCAGATTAGTATCATAAATATACAAAGAACTGAAAAATATAAACTCCAAGAAAACAAACAATCCAAATTTAAAATGACGATTTGAACAGAGAGTTCTCAAAAGAGGGCATGTAAACGGCTACTTTTTAAAATGTTTACTAATTTATTATTTTCAATTGAAATATAATTACATCATTTCCCCCTTCCCTACTCCTTCTAAATATTCCCAAGTCCCCCAAGTCCCTGTAAAATCCATGGCCTCTTTTTCTAATCATCTCAT
>JADRCD010211311.1:0-22127 GCA_019843815.1 Montemys delectorum | reverse complement strand
TGGGCTTACTCAATTCCTGACATGAGAAGTTAAGGTAGAAAAGAAGTCTTGAGAGCCCGCATCAAGGCTTCTATGCCATGAGGTGTGGCCGCTAGGGGGAGAATGGAATAAACTGCAGCCTGTCAGCATCCTTTCAGGACTGACTACAGGCACTGCAGATTTAGTGGTGGGTAGCAGCGTTGGTTCAAGGTTCAGGTTTGTACGCAGTACCTCAGTACAATGTGAGTTTTCTGCTTCACCCTTCCTGCACTCGTTACATTTGACATGGATGGAGGAGGAGGAGGAGGAAGAGGAGGAGGAGGAGGAGGAGGGGGAGGAGGGGGAGGAGGGGGAAGGAAAGTGGGTTTTGTGCTCAGCAATTTCATGCTCCTCTGGGGTTTCTTCCCCTGCCTTTGGGTAGCACTGTCTTTTATGAGGTGGGAGCAGAAACAGTCCAACAGGAGAAACCCCCAAATCAGAAGCACCAACCAAGACCACGCTATCCTTTGACTCCCCAAAAGAATGAAGTTCTAAAAAGAGAGACCCTGTAGGGTATACATTTTCATAAAACTGAATGGAGGCCTCTATTCCTATGTGGCTATAAAGGGTAGCACCAACCAGTCCAATGCCTTTCAGGAGACGACCCATACCCTCCCTATCTGAGGATGCCGTTCCCTGTTCCCCGAGGCTTGCTGGTTCTAGGCTACAGGGTTGCAGGGAAGGCCTGGGCTTTGGGGCTCAGATGGCTTTGGACCTTTTCCATCTTGATGCAGGATGCCTTTTTCTTCCAAAGGTGACTCCAACAGGATGTGCATGGAGCATGTGCTCTCTTGGAGGTGGGAGGCTTTCAGCAGGGATTAAACGTCAGAAAAGGACACACTGGAGAACAGGCCACATATAGCCAACCTGGTACTAGCCAGGGATAAAGGGAAGGAGAAAATGGGGGAGCTGAGCAGGAAGGAAGTGATGATAGTCTAAAGAGGAATTGGGGTGACTGGAGGACTGAAATAATGGCCGGAAGCCCCCATTGGGATTAACACTGGGCCTCAGTTGAGCCTTCTCATTTCCTAATTATGATCCACATATCACCAACTTTACCCTTTCTCTAGACTTTCGAGGTGAAGTCCCATAAAGGAGTAGATTATGAGAGTTCTGGAGTCCCCTCCCCTGAGAAAATGCTTTAGGTGGGAAATAATGCCTGAGTCTCCAGGACCTGGATAGGTTGCTTAGGCTGGTATTAAAGCAACCCCAGAAACAAGGGCAACCCTACAATTGTGTGGTGCCAGGACCTAGAGTTCTGATCTATTGCCTTGTCAGAAGGAACAGGCGGTAGTGGGTCTCACCAGTGTTGATTTTCTGTAGTCTGAGCCTGGAACCACCAAGCCAGCAGCTGCCATGGGGTAAGCCCTCCAGAAATGCTGGCTGGGGAAGTGTGTTGTGTGCTGCCCTCTACTGGCTGGGGTACCCTGCTGCTGAATTCTAAATGGCTTCTAGTGTGGAGAAAGAAGCCTGTATCCATGGAAAAGGCAAGCAGCCTATCACACCTTTCTTGGAGGACAGAGAGGTATATCTCTTGGGAACTGTCAGTAATAGGTAGAGGCCTATCATAATGAGCAAAGGGAACTGAGTCTCCCAAGTGATTTACAGGGCCGAGGAGCCTGGATATCATTGGTGATGAGGATGGACAGGCCAGTGGGAGACAGATCTGTGGAGGTAAAGGAAGACCAAGGAGAGTGGTCCAGGAACGCCATGCCCCACCCAGGCCAGTTTACCCCTCAGGGACCCACCCCCAGCCCTACAGCTCTCAGAGCCAGTGTACACCAGGTGGAGCCCTGTGGCCTTGTATAACCACGGGGGTGGGGGTGAGGGGGGCTATGAGTGAGCCAGGAGAGGGAGGTGCAGCTGGTAGTCCCTTAGTACATGGGTGCTCTGGATTCCAGGGAGACAGAAGCAGGAGAAACTCCAGTGTGGGACAAGCCTGTGGCACAACACTCCCAGGGGTGGGGCAGTGTCCCAAGAACATGTTCCCCTGGACTATGTCACGTGTCACTCAGTGTTGTCTTGGAGGACGGGGGTAAAAAAACACAAACAAACCGACAACCCCTCCACACACCTTTTTATATAAGGTTTCATATTTAATTTGGTCATGAATTCATAATACATGAGTATTTTGTATCTAATGACAAGCCTTGTACTGTTTTATGTTACCAACACACTTCTAAGAGGCGTAAGGAAGGGCATCAAGTGTGAGGGTGAAACACCTCCTCTTGGGGCTGGGTCCAGAGCCCAGCAAACACTAATGTGCAATCCTGACGTCTGCATGGAGGCATGATGCTTACACTCAGGATGCCATAACTAACACTGGCGAGGATAATACTCAGAAGTGGGGTCTCCCTCCTGAAGCTACATGAATGCCACGGCAACAAGACAACAGAATGCCTAGGACCAGCCACCTCTAGGCAACTGTCCTGCTGTGTGCTCAGAATCTACTGGACAAGACTCTGCTAGGAGGAGTGATGAAATTATGAGGTCTTATGATTGTTTAGCAGTTTAGAGCCTTGAGTACCTGGGCTCAGCTTCAAGCACCCACATGTTGGATCACAACCATCTGTGACTCCAGTTCAAGGGGATCAGATGCCCGTCTGACCTCCAGACTTCCAAAGGCACCAGGCATGTTTATCATGCACATATGTGCAGGCAAAACATTCATATCCACCAAAAATAAAAAATAAAAATAACAAAATAGATGAGGGCCAGGTATGCTGCCATATCTTTTTTTTTTTTTAAAGATTTATTTATCTTATGTATGTGAGTACACTGTTACTGTCTTCAGACACATCAGAAGAAGGCATCAAATCCCATTACAGATGGTTGTGAGTCACCATGCTAGGAATTGAACTCAGGACCTCTGGAAGAGCAGCCACTGCTCTTAAGCCCTGAGCTACCTCGTCAGCATGCTTTTAATTCCAGAACTTGGAATGCAAATGCACTCAGATCTCTTGAGTTGGAGCCCACCCTGAACTAACACAGTAAAGTTCAAGATCAGCTAAGGATACATACATATTGAGACTCTGTCTCAAAATTAGTTTGAAAAAAAAAAAAACCCAAAGGAATTCATACAGGACAAAAATCTGTATGTGCCAGCTCTCCAGGAACCCCTATCACAGTATCTAAAGGTAGTTATTTCTAGATGTGGATCTGGGATTCCTGCTCTCAAAAGGCTGAGGCAGTACAACGGGGAGTTTCAGTGTTTAGTCTCACAATGGTCAAATGCTTACAAGGGGTGTGCTCCTCAAGGGTTACCCCAGGTAGCACTTTTAATGCTCTCTGTGTCCAAACCAGCAAACTCACTTCAAGTGTGAAATATGACACCTGGGAATTAGACTCAAGATAGACATACCTTCAGTAGGCTGCCTGCCCACTAGCACCTGGAGCAAGGGAGCGCTATGTAGTTGTGTAGTGCTGAGCAGTAGTCTAACAGTAAACAGCAGTGGCTGTGCTTGGAAACCAGTGACCTTTTATCTGTTCTCAAAGACACGAGTTTCTACCCTTAGGCTGTTTTATTCTTCCCTCTGTCTCTGAACAGGGGTCTTGGTAGCCCCGTGAAATGAATATTGCTAGAATCTGGGGCAAGAGCATCTTATTTGTCCCCAGAGTCAGTTCTCAACAAGTTAAGACAGCATACACATTACACAGGAGCTTATGTGAACCAAAATTCTCCATCTTCTTGGCGCCACCTCTGGATAGGCGGGGTTCTATCACACCAATTGCGCCTTGTTCAGGAACAAAGGTAAACCAGGATGCTGGAGGTGTGTTAGAACACTTGTCTAGGATCTGTGTTCACATAGGCTCTGTGTTCAACTTGTAGTAGAACAACAGTACAGTAATAGGATACAATAAATATAGCAAGAAAAAATGAAATACATTCTAATAATACTTAAGAGCTTCTTATCTTCCTTCTCATTTTTGAGACCGGGTCTCTATACAGTCTCGGCTGTCCTGAGTTCACTATGTAGACTCGGCTGGCTTCAAACTCATAGAGGTCCTTCTACCTCTGTCTCCTGAGTTACCACATCTGCCTGGGCTGTAGAGTTCTGATAAATGAACTTTCCAGATTTCACTGCATAGTCTTCAATTTTCTCCAGGGCACACCTCTGTCCCACAGCTTCCAAGGCATCCAGCAGATGGTTGATAGAGGCCCTTAGCCCAGTTTGGTGGAGCCACTTCAGCAGCATTTGGTACAAGACATCACATGAGGCCGGTGTTTCAGCCCTGACCACTTGAATTTGATTGTCTGTGAGGCCCATCTGCCGCATGAGACGGTCCCAGGAATAAAAGGGCACTTCGTTCTCACAATACTCGAAGATCGACTTCAGGGCTGGGTGTCAGAAAACATGGGGGACAGGTAGGCTGCAAGCACTTTCCACGGGGTAAAGAATCTTAAGTCAGATCACGAAGCCCACAGTAGGACCTGACACACTCCCTTGTCGTACCATGGAACACTGGCTGTTGGAGCCTCCACACCTGAACCCAACCAAGAATTTGGATGCTGGACAAATGACTCCGCTGAATACTCTTCCAGGGGACTCGGGTTCAATTCCCAGCACCCGTGGTTCACAGCCACCTGTAACTGTAGTACTGGGAGATCTGACACTATCTTCTGGCCTCTGTAAGGCACCAGGCATGCAAGTGGTGCACAGACATTCATGCAGGCAAAACACCCATATATACAAAGTAAAAAAATTTTAAAATGTTTTCCTTTACCTCTTAAGATTTTTTTTTTTTTTTTTTTTTTTTACTTATGATATATAAGTACACTGTAGCTATCTTCAGACACACCAGAAGAGGGCACCAGATATTGTTACAGACGGCTGTGAGCCACCATGTGGTTGCTGGGATTTGAACTCAGGACCTTCAGAAGAGCAGTCAGTGCTCTTAACCACTGAGCCATCTCTCCAGCCCCACAAAGTAAAATTTTAATAAAAGTTTTTAAATATATACCTTAAAAATTTCTGTCATGTAAGAGGGCCCAGTGGGAGATGCTGCAGTGTGTGTGTGTGTGTGTGTGTGTGTGTGTGTGTGTGTGTCTGTGTGTAAGGGAGTAGCATGTGGCATGAACTACAGAGGGGCAAAGGGGGTGAGTGTACAGTATCTCAAGAGAAGTATACTGTTTAGCCTGCACTCATAATGCGTGTGGTACAAGGCAAGGCTATCTTGCACAAAGAACAAAGCAGAGAGGCGGAAGCCCTCCCCGTGCCGGCTGGCCTCCCTCACAGCTCCATCACTGCCACTAGATGCTGGAAAAGAAATGACTGAAAAAACCTGAACCTGTAGCTAAGTTATGAAAGCTCACTTATGGGGTTATGATGACACAGATGAGACATGTATGAAATGTGTTATCCTCCATCCTGAGGAACTGAAGGAGCCGGGATACAAGTCCCATGGGCCCCAGGAGTCACACGGACATTTTCTAACAGCCTTATTTAGCCAGTAAAAGGAAGGTTAGAGGTGTAGCTCAACTGGCACCCAGCACGCTCAAAATCCTGGGTTCAATCCCAAAGAGTCCAGCGCTGAGTATGGGGGTGGAAGAGAGAGCCCAGCGGATAAAAGCACATACTGCTCTTACAGAAGGAAGACCTAAGTCCTGTCCCCAGAACCCGTGTGAAACCAACTTAGGAACAAACTAGATATGAAAGAAGACAAGTGCCATCTGGTTCAACTCCAGTACTCAGTATCTGGATCGTTATTCATGAGATGGTTTCCGTTCATTTTGCATGGGGTCTCTGAAATCAGGGTTGTGGCTTATAGTACAGCTCATCAAAGTAGGTCTGGCCATGTCAGGAGCGTCTAGTCTAAGGTCCGTGGGTATTAACACAGGCCAATGTGCCATTCTGGAGGCCTTGGCGGGGGTGGGGGTGGGGGTGGGGACTCTAGGGGAGAAAGGAAGGAAATGGAAGAGTGAAAGGACAAAAAGATTCTATCAATAACAATATGAGGTGCTGGGTAGGATCCCAGGGATAACAGTGTAGGCTTTGCACCCATCTTTAGTTGTCTTGGCAGAGCCCTACGTGCCATGGGGATGATAACTGGAATGCCTCTCCTATTCCCTGGGCTTCTGTGCTACTGCCTCAGACAAAGCACTCACCGGCAGCTGGGTCATTTCCGTTTGCCGGAACCAGTAACTTCCTTCCTGTTAGCGAACTCTGAGTTTTGCCAGGTTCCTGTACACAAAGAGCAGAGACGCACTAGTCAGAATCAGGAGACCTGAACCCAGGCCCGATTCTGATTAGAAGACTTAGTTTACAGCACTGCCCCTCTAAGGTCTCTGTGGAGACACAGATTAACTTCCTTCCTCGGTTGCTTGAAGGCTCTTGAATGCTGGTGGCCTAGTGTGGCATGAATCTTCAACTCAAGGGTACACCTGCATAAGGCTCCATCAAGACCGACTGCTCCCCCTTTACTCCAGGGCTTCCCTTCTGCACCACCTCCAACCCCCAAGGCTTCTTACAAGACTCAGAAACTGTAGTTCACGGAATCCCCCTTACAAATGTGATCAGGAAACTAGACAAATGGTGAGAAGGGAAAACTAGTTGGGCAGGTGGCATAAGGCCTATAATGCCAGCTACTCTGGAGACTGAGGCAGAAGGGCAAAGCTTGAGGCCAGCCTGGGTAACGTACTGAGACATTGGCTCGGTGGTTAAGAGCACCGACTGCTCTTCCAGAGGCCCTGAGTTCAATTCCTAGCAACCACAGTGGCTCACAACCATCTGTAATGGGATCAGATGCCCTCTTCTGGTGTGTCTGGAGAGAGCAATGGTGTACTCATACACATAAAATAAATAAATAAATCTTTTAAAAAAAGTTCCTGAGGATATAGCTCAGTAGTAGACTGTCTGCCTAGCATGTATAGTAAACAAATATTAACCCCAATATAGTAAACAGAAATTAAACCCAGGAGCTCAGCCCTTGTCGTGGTATCTGCTCCACGTCTGTGCTGCCCCAGGTTCAGAGGACACAGCAGGAATGGAAAGGGGGCTCAGCATGTTCCACAGAGTGGCTGGGTCACCACACTAGGCCATACCCAGCCTGTCCCTTGTCCCCTAGGAGATCTGATAGCAACTGTCACTTTATCTATAACCTAGCATTTCTCCAGTGACACCTGTCACCAGCTCTTGTCTGTCCATTTGGTCCTCAAAAAAGAGAGTGTATGGCCATTCTCTGCTGTATGGGGGCTCGGTGTGATCACTGCCCTGAACTTCAGATCCTCCAGAGGGACACGTGTGTGGGAATGATTTTGGGAAGGCAGAGACCACTAAGGAGATGACTCCCCCCCTCCCCAGGCTCACATATCCATGATCTGTTTCTGGCACCATGTGGTCCTGATACTGTGCCAAGGAGAGGTCTCTTCACGCACCTGACCCCAACCACAGGAGCAGGGCAGAAAAGGCACTGTTGCAACATGGTCTGAGGCCTTGTGCAAGCTCAGAATGGTCATTTGCCTGACCCAGACCTAGGTGGAGATGACGTACCCTCCTTCCTGGGCTGTGCAGCCCCTCAAACACCCTGCTTCTCAGGGCTGAAGAGATGGCTCAGTGGTTGAGAGCACTGGCTGCTCTTCCAGAGGACCTGGATTTGATTCCCAGAACCCAAGTGGCAGCTCATAACTGCCTGTAACTCCAGTTCCAGGGGGATCCAACAGCCTCTTCTAGCCTTCATGGTCACCAGACATGCATGTGACGCACAGACATACAGTAGGCAAAACATTCACATACATACAATTAAAAAGTAAAATAAAAAAAGCCCTACTTCTCAGCAGAGCTACAGCTGAGGCCTTCGCTGCAGGACTGACCGTGTTGTGGTGAGAGTCATTTGTCTTGCTCGATGTCTGTGGGCCCAAGAGAATGTTCGAACTTTTAGGCTCCTGTTCATGGCCTAGAAGAAAAGGAGGTTCCCACAGCAAGTGGGCGGGAGACTCATCAGCCCTTCTTTACCTGAGCAGAGAGGGTTAGAGGTTCCAACACTGACTAGGTAAGGAGGGGCCATTCTTGCTTGGGTCTACCCTCAGACTGAGGAGGCAGCTGGAGAGAAAATGAATAAACATAAACACACATAGAACTTTTGTCCTATGCTTATGTCTTATGGTTCTGCTGTCATCAGAGCCATTTCCGGTCCTGACCTTTACCATCAGTTGAAGAGTTGATGCCTCTTTATCCTGACCACACTCCACTCTCTAAGTGGTGGTGTGGATCAACCCTTAGCACACACCTTTAATCCCTCTGGCTGGAATACAGACAGGCCCTTGGCACACACCTTTAATCCCAAATGATGAAGGTAAAGTTAGTTTGTAGAAGGAAGCAGCCACATTTGAAAGTGATGTCTGATTGAGGAGCAGACAATGTGATGAATCAGAGAAAGACTTGACAGAACAGGATATGCCCAACTCTCACAAAAAGAGTGAGGAAAGGGAAGCTACTTAAGAGAAAGGAACAGAGAGGAAGGAGGCAGTTTTACCAGGATAGTTGTACAGAGACAGATTGTAGAGAGAACAAGCCAGACATAGGTAAAGACAGAATGAGCCAGAGAATGAGAAGAAACCAGAAGATTAGAACAGATTGCTAGAGTTAGTCTGAGGTCAAGCAGAGCAATACAGGAGAGGAAGGAAGAGAAGCCTGATTGAATTAGTCAGGCTAGAGAGGAGTTTGAGCCAGAACAGTTGAGTTCAGAAAGAACTAGAAAGAGTGAGCTTATTCAGCAGCAAATCTCAGAGGCTGAGAACATTCTAAGTCTGGATTAGAAAGTAGAGGCTAGATGCTTCCAGGACTAAGGCACAAGCAGACAGAGGCGATAAGCCTCCAGGATGACAATGATCACAGGTGAATAAGAGACACTTTACAATTAAAGAGGGTTAGGGACCGTCAGGGAGTGACACTGGTCAGAGTCTGTACTTATGCTGTTTGGGGGAAGTGGGAGGCGGTATATGAATCACAGGAACAAGACAGAGCTAGGCTTCAAGGACACAGGGGTTTGGGACACTGGGAGGACAATCCTGAAGGAGAAGGGCAGGTCAGGGAGAATGAGATTCAGTGTCCAGGGGACCCGCCCTCGGCCAACGCTCACCTGGAAAGGCTCTTTTCATAGAGGACAATGCTTGTCTCCATGCTCCAGTCTTCCAGAGAAGCAGAGCTACAATCAGCAGCAAGACCAGCACTACTGTGAATGGGAGCCCTATCTTGAGGCCTAGGTTATGCCAAGATGCCCAAGCGTTTTTGGAGACACACTTCCGGTTTGTCTCCGGGGTACAAGGAGTCACTTCATCTTCCCCATCAGTGCAGCTGGGCACACACAAGAAACAAATGATAAGATTTTTTGAGAAGGCTGATGTGCTAAAAGGGTAGCCACCCACTCTGCCCAGCATCTCTGAAGTGGTATTAAAGGAAAGACAGACTCCATGTGTCTACATTCTATATTTGTCCCTACATCTGGGCACACACAGTGCAGACCTTGGGGAACCCCCGTAGGCACGGTGGTAGCTCTTCTGCCTTTTGTACAAGGTGTGTTGAGCTGTCCTGGCCACAGGAAGACCCTAAGTTAGGAAAGGGAAGGTAAGAAGCCCATATGGTCACTACTGAGCCATGTCCCTTTGTTGGCCTTCCCCCCTGCCCCCAAACTCCTAAAGTAGTGACAGGTGGCACTGTCAGGACAGGCTCCTGAAGCAAGGCTGGCTGAGTGGGCTCAGGTGCCCCTAAGAACCCTAAGGGACAGACACACACACACACACACACACACACACACACACACACACACACACACTGTCTTTTACGGGCTACAGTACTTTTGTCTTTATAGGCCTCTGGCTGCACAAGAATCCTGAAAGAGTGTAAATAAACACAAGCCAGGCTATGGCCTACTCATTCTCATGCTCCATGTCTATGGACAGTAGACAAATTATCTGGTCAAGGGAAAAGAGCGGGTGGGAAAGAACAGGAAGGGGCTGCTGACTGATGGGGGACAGGGATATGGAGAGACTTGCAGTTGGACAGGGAGAGATGACAGCAGCCTCAGAAGACCCCAAGGGTTTAAGGATACCCTACAGTGTGGGAACTCCACGGAGTCAGAGGGAAAGAGAAGGATACAAAGAAGGTGGGGTCTTGTGGGGTTCCCCTGGGCTTGCAGGGGTTCCAAGACCCCTGTCTCATACCTAGAGCATGTCTGACAGATCTCAGTGGAGTCTTTATCTTCAAAGGTGCCCGGTTTGCACTGACACTCTGTGTTTCTGGTTACGTTGCATCGCCTTTTTACGTCTTTATCTGTAAAAGGGTTGGAGGGAAGAGTTTTCCTGGTTCCCATGGCAACGCCTCCACATCAGCTCAATTGAACTTAGGAAGTAATATCAAGGACCAGTTTCTATACCACCACACCCCAGGTGTGCAGATGATAGCTCCCATGAGCAGCTATGGGTACTCAGGGCCATATAAAAGGAACGCAATTCATGGCCTCCTTATACGTCAGCTTTGGAAGGAAAGTCTTTCAAAGATCCTGAGGACAGGTGCCAGGGATGTACAGAGCATGATCTTCAAGCTCCTGGAGGCAGGAGGAACCTTAAGAAGCAGAGACTGAGTACTCACACCCACCATGACCCCAGAGACTGCAACAAGAGAGTCTAGCCCAGAACCAGGTGGGAACCCAGCCCTAACCCATTCAACCACTACCTTTTTTTTTTTGTTGTTGTTACTGATTATGGTGATCAATCTCAATTGTTAACTTGGTAAGATCTAGAATCATCGGGAGACAGGCCTCTGGGAATGTCTTTGGGGTTATCTTGATTAAACTAATTGGGTGGGAAGACTCATTCTGTCTGGGTGGCACCATTCCTTGGACTAGGTCTCTGAACTGTATGAAGAGGGGAAACTGAGCTGAGCTCACATGCCTAACACTCACTGAGAAGGTGAACTGAGTAGCTGCTTCCGGCCCGCCACCTGACCCTGCAACAGCAGACGGTACCCTTGAACTGTGAGCCAGTCCAACCCTTTCTTCTGTAAGTGCTTTTGTCAGAGCTTTTCCTGACAAGAAACTAAAACAATAACCCACGATCCAAACACTTCAGCAGGCCCACGACAGGAAAGGTGAGTATGTGTTGAAGTTTGTTCTAGAAGGAGTGGCCTTAGGTCTCACAGGACTTGAAGGCAGCCCGTACTAAGAAAAAAGCTGATGGCTCCTGAGAGGAAGAATAGAACATACCATGTCACCCACAACTGGAGAGTGACTACAGAGACAGAGAGGAGACTCGCAGCGGCAATTTTCCTTTCTAGGGTGGTATTACACCCTATGATCCACGCATCTGACTTCCAGGCCTGGAGAATGCAAAGCAGGCCACTATCGTGGTGACTCGAGGTTTGTGGATGGGTATCAACTCCATTGCAGAGTCGAGCAGAAGAATGCTGGACCCAGAATGGGGTTATTCCCTATTCTAAATGTGCAGGCCTCTTTACTCCTCAATTCTCCAACTCTGGCTGGAGACCCCCCCCTTTCCACTTGGAACCCTGTATCTATCCTTCAAGGCCTAGCTCCAATGTCACGTGCTCTGTGGAGCCCCACCACTCCTTGGGACGAGTCATTGCAGAGATGATGATAGGATACTTCCTGTTCACCACGTGTGCCAAGTTTAATAAATCGATTCGTGGTGAGGGCAGTGGCAACTGTCCCACAATGCATCTGAGGGTACCAGGAGGGGCCCTCCACGGGGCACACTACCCCATGTTTAACAGATGGTCTCAATGATTCTTGAAACACAGCACCACTTTTGGTTTTGTCCCACTGAATTAAAGACAGGCGGAGAACAGGAAAGAATGAAGATCAAGATGGCTGGAACTGAGGTTCCCCAGTCCACTGCAGTTATGCATCCCACCTCTCCATGCCCCTGTGCCTCCGTGCCACCCGTGGGGAGGGCCCTTTCATTCTGTACCTTCCTTACAGACTTTGCAGGGAAGGCATGAAGGCAGGACGTTGGAAAAGCTGGTGTAGTTTACTCCTTCTCTGCAAGGCTTGCAGCTCTCTTTCGACAGGTACTGACCTGAGGATGGAGAGAACACTGGTTAAGCAAACTTCGGGATTCCCAGGGCTGTGGTGAAGACGCGGGTCCTAGTTAGACATACTTGGGAAATGGGGATCACAACTGAGGAGCTGCCTGCGTCAGATTAGCTGTGGGTGTTTCTAGGGAGCACTTTCTTTTCTTCCTCTCTGGTTTTGTTTGTTTGTTCCTTTTGTTTGTTTGTTTGTTTGTTTGTTTGTTGTTGTTGTTTGAGCAAGGTCTCACTATATAGCTCTAGCTAGCCTAGGACTTATCATGTAGGCAGAAACAACTCAAGGCAAGACTGGTCTACACAAGCGCACTGCAGGTCAGCCAGGGCTAAATATGAGACTCCCGTCACCCAATACAAGAATGAAAATTGTAAACTTGTACATCAACAAAGTAGGTAACTTGTAAAAGAGACAAGTATCTACATAGGCAGACTGTAGAAGCCACCTCATGATGAAGCAATCTGGTACCCATTCTACTTCCCCAGGCACCACTGCCAAGCGCTCCTGGGACCTCAGGCCTACATCCCTATCAGGCCTCCACTGATTGGAGTAGGAGATAGTGTTCCTTGTGTCAGAGTCTGTACAGCGAAGGGATAGATAGTCTCCCTGCCTGTCCTCTGTGTATGCCTGTACCACTCAGCAGAACTGGACTGTCCTCAAGACAGGTGGCTCTAGCAGAGAGTCACGTACATGGGAATGGTTGTCTTCTTAGCATCTGCCACCTGTCCCATTCATTCCTGGAAGGGGGCTGAAGCCATGGCCCAAAGGAAGGGAGGCAGCTTTTTCAGAAGGTCAAGGAGCAACGTATCTCTGCAGTGGTGCCCACAGACACAGGGAACAGTCAAGAGACTGCAGGACTGTAAGGGGCCTTCTAGAAGAACTGGGGATATGCCAAAGAGACACGTGTGACCTCTCCCTTTGAGTATAAGACTATTGAGACACTGAATGCCAACAAATTGGAAATCTTTTCCTGGGGAAAGAAAAAAAGATGGCTAGGTGGGATACAGAAAACTTATAGGGAACGAGATTTGTAATTGTCAGATCACCCTGCAGGACAGAATGGGGACAAAATACTGATGGGTCAATAACTCTGGAGGCCAGAGAGATGGGTTACAGGGTAAGAGCACTGGCTACTCTTCCAGAAGACCTGGGTTCAATTCCCAGAACTCACATGGCATCTCACATCTGTCTGTAACTCCAGTTCCAGGGGATCAGTTCCAACACCCTCACACAGACACACATACAGGCAAAACATCAATGTACAGAAGATAAAAATAAATTGTTAAAAATGATGAAAGCAACAACAAAATAATCCACAACTCTGGCCCCCTACTTAACCCTCCAAAAAGGTCTCCCCGTGGAAGCTGTGGTGTGTCACACAGTGTAGCCTGTTCATACATCTTTACTTGCAAATGTTCATGCGATGAGTCATTGGTCTGGTTCCCGTACACTATCAATACTAATCCTCCCTGAGACTCCTCTCAGATGTCCTCTTTTGCCCTGAGTCATGAAGACCCTGCAGCTTTGGTTCTGCAGGTCCAGTCCCTTCATGAGCTCCATGCAGCAGCTCACAGGTTGGTTAGCTGTTGAGGTGGGCCAGCTCAGAACCCTGGATCTGGGACTGTGTGGTAGCTGAGTGGCAGCTGAGTTGGTTGGCCAGTCAGCTCTCCCACATCCTTGCCACTTGGGCCAGCTCTCCTGCACTGTCTGGGTGAGGGGTGGGGCTAGCTCTCTCATCAATGACTTTTTTTGATTGGCTTAATTCTCGAGGCTGATGGCAGAGCCTGGCTTGTTAGGGCTGCCTAAGCACAGACACCAACCTTGATAATTCTGGTAATAGGACCAGGCTGAGAGCTATCAAAGGTTCCACAAAGAGTTAGGATGACTGAAAAGAATTCGAACACAGCTGGTTTCCACGGTTCTGTGATTGTAGGACACCCAGAATTCACATAGTGAACAGTAGCTGGCTAGCAGAGCTGGGGCCTACAGCTCAATGGTAATGTGCTTGTCTAGCATGAGGGAAGCCCTAGCTTGGATCCAGAAAAAAAAAAAAAAAAGAAAAAAATAAATAAAAGAAAAAGAAAAAAGGAAGGGACTGGTTATCTACATATAAAATAAGAAGCTGGACTCTTACATGATGCTGTGCACAAAAATTAGTTCAAAATGCCTTAATGGAAACATACCAAAACAGAAAACATGCAGGCAAAACATCTTGAAGATAAATCTTTATGACCTTGGATTTAGAAAATGTTGAATAAGTATCTATGTCAGAAAAGAAATGGGAACTGCAAGATCATGGAGCCAGGGGTGGAAATCAGAGACAAAGACTGGCCATCACTCTAGAATGTACCTGCTGGACAGGGTCCTCCTGGTGGGCTCCTCTCTGGTCTCTGTAGGTCAGCTGGACCATCATGGCCTGGCTTAGCTGTCACTTGAACAAGGACAGCCTGTGGAAACAAAGCAGGAACTGCCTTAAGTGGCTTTCGGGTCTCAGCATCCAAGGCCACCTCACATTCCCTTCCCTCCAGCTTCTAAGGGGACATGACCCTTAGACCCTTCCCCACTTCTAACTGTGCAGTTCTACTTTTTGCTCATGTTCCTCTCTTTGTTTCTTACAGCTGCTCAAGTCATAGAAGCTTGAACTACTCCTGCCTTTTATTCTCTCCTGTTTAAAAAAAAATAAGTTTCTATATATTCTACATAGTTCTACATAGTATGCATAGTATAAAATTAGAGGAAAGTCTATAAAATTATATTTCTGTGTGTGTTTCCCTCCCCCCAGCCCCAGTTTTTTTAAAATTCAGTCAATACTTAAGAAGATGACTCCGTGGATAATACACTTGCCACACAATCGTAAGGACCTGACTTTAGATTCCCCAAACTCAATATTAAGCCAGGCACAACAGTACACATCTGAAATCCCAGGACTCCTGTGGCTGAATGGGAGGTGGGGATGAAGAAATCCTAGCAGCTCAAGGGACAGCGAGCAGCATACTCAGTGATGAACAAGAGAGATCCTGCTTCCAATGAGGTAGAAGGTGAGAACTGAAACCTGAAGTTGGCCTCTGATCTCCAGACACATTCTATGGTGTCTCATAGAAGTCATTTCGTGTTGCGATGGCTATTCTGGGTTGTCTACTAGACTACATTTCTGGGTTGTCTACTAGACTACATCTGGAATGAACTACAATCCAGAAGTGGAGGGCATATCTGTGACCAGGATCTTGAGGCAGGAAGACTTCCTTTGATCTGGATCTTGAGGTGGGACGACACACACTTTGGATGTATATCCTGTGCAACTGTATACTGGAAGTATGTGATCTTTTATTTTTATCTTACAGGGGATTACAGTTAAGAGATTGCATGAATCTCAGAGTAGACTTTTAACTTTGGACTTTTAAACATTATTGAGACTATCATAGACTATGGAGACTTTTGAAATTGGACTAAGTGCATTTTGCATTAAGCTATGGCTACAGGCCTATGGGAGCCAGGGAGTGGGATGTGGTGATTTGTGTAGATATGGCTCCCATAGACTCGTGTGTTTGAATGCTTGGCCCATGGGGAATGGCACTATTAGGAGGTGTGGCCTTATTGGAGGAGATGTGACCCTGTTGGAGAAAGTGTGTCACTGTGGGGGCAGAATTTGAGGTCTCCTACGCACAAGCTACACCCAGTATGGTACACAGTCTCTTTGCTGCTCGCAGATCAAGATGTAGAACTTCTCAGCTCCTCCAGCCCCATGTCTGTCTGCACACTGCCATGCTTCCCACCATAATGATATTGGACTAAACCTGTGACACTGTAAGCCAGCCCTAATTAAATGTTTTCTTTATAAGTTGCCCATGGTTGTGGTGTTTCTTCACAACAATGAAACAAAATAAGTGCACACAGGCAAGGCAAAGATTTTTTTTTTTTTACGTGCATTCTGGCATACATTAGTTAAAACTAACACCGTGATCGTTTTCAACAAAAAGGCCAGTACTGCTGTGTTCACACTGTCCTGTAACCAAAGTCCAGAATTCTCTTCATCTTAAAACTCTAAGTCCGTATCCATTAAAGTAACAGCTCACTCCTCTACCCATCTCTACTCCATGTTCACAACTACTATTCTGCTTATTTCTTTTCTTTTTTTCCTTCTCTTTCTTTCTTTCTTCTTCTTTTTTCACCCCCAAATAGCTAAAGAAGTGATACCAAAAGTAACTAAAAGCCAAAAGAGTATGGAAACGATGGTTCACAGGCAGGGCTGCCTGGCACTAACTGAACACATCCTAACTTTGGTTCCTTCTTTTGTTCTACTTGTTTATTTTTCAGACATAAGCATGTTCCACCTCAATCGTGAAATATTTTTCTTTTTTCTTTTTTTCTTTTTTTTTTAAAGATTTTATTTATTATATGAAAGTTCACTGTAGCTGTCTTCAGACACTCCAGAAGAGGGCATCAGATCTCATTACAGATGGCTGTGAGCCACCATGTGGTTGCTGGGATTTGAACTGAGGAAGAACAGTCAGTGCTCTTACCCGCTGAGCCATCTCTCTCGTCCCACAGTGAAGTATTAAAACAGAAGGTGGATGAAGGGCTTGCAGCCCCTTAGGAGGAACAACAATATGAACTAAACAACAATATGAACTAACTAGTACCCTCAGAGCTCCCAAGGACTCAAATACCAACCAAGGAGTATACATGGTGGGAATGATTGTTCTGGCAGCATGTGTATAGTAGAGGATTGCAAATTCAATCATCAATGGCAGGAGAGGCCCTTGGTCCTGTGAAGGTTCTGTGTCCCAGTGTAGGGGAATGCCAGGGCCAATAAGTGGGAGAGGGTAGAGTAGCAAGCAGGGGGAGGGGGGAGGCAACAGGGGTTTGTTCTTGTTGTTTTTTGTTTTTTGGGTTTTTTTTTGGCTTTTTTTTTTTTTTTTGGAGGGGAAACTGGGAAAGGAGAAATCATATGACATGTAAATAAAGAAAATATCTAATAAAAAAAACTATAAAAAAACTCCAGAAGGTGAACTGTATCCAGCCTGGTGGAAATGAGGTTATAATAATATGCATATAATGTAATATAAAATATATATAAAAAGAATCTTTAAAGAGACACTTGCGCGCCTCTCTATTAGACATTAGAAACAATGGACTCCAAGAAACTGGAATTCCCCTTAATAATCTCATGCTGACAGAACAGGGGAAAAGGCCAGATTCTAGACCTCGTTAGGGCTCCTTAACTCTTTTTAAGCCCGATAAGTTGCAGAGTCCAAGAAACCAGAAAAAAAAAACAAACCGGGTAACCGGATCCTTCCTCCGCCCACTGTCCCCTCTTCCTTGCCCTGCTCCACCTTGGGTGCGGTTTTTTTTTTTTTTTTTCTCCCGCCCCCCCCCCCCCCCCCGCCCTCCCCCAACCCCCAATCCAACGTCAGAACTTTTCTTCCTCCAACTTTGGGTCCTCTCACCTACAGTCAGGTCCTTTTTCTACCAGAGCAGGTCGTCTACAAGGTCGTCACATCCTCCCAATCTAGAGTGTTCCGCCCTCCCCATCCCATTCTGACTCACTTCAAATTCGGGTCTCCCCCCCACCCCCATCGAACCTTCTAGGCTTCCGGATCGAGTCCTACCTGGTCCACTGCAGAGTTTCCACACACGGTTAGACCTCCCGCACCCCACCACAGGCACGTGCGCGCCCGGCTCGCAGGGCACTTCCGCGCCGTTTCTCTTCGCCGCCGCCGGCTTCCCGCTTCGGACACCGAGCTCAGGTCTAGCCATACTCACCAGTAGCAGAATAGCTAGCATCGCGAAGCTCGTCCAAGGTCTGCGCTCCAGGAGGGGCCCGAGGCCGGGGGTGTGATCTGCCCAGGCGGCAGAGGCTGTGTGCATGCTAGGTTCTGGAGGCTTCCTGGAGTTATCTCATCCGGAACCCCACTGATTCAGCTCTAAAAATCAACGACGGGTGGCTGTTTCCTCACTCCTAGAAAAGTTTTCTGGATCCCCGTCGCGGCAACTGGGTGCTTAGCGGTAACTCAGGGCGGCGCGCTGGGTGGGAGAATATTCCCGTTGGCACTGCCCACTCCTGGGAGGAGCTTGATCACGCGGTCCATCCTACTTGGAAACTTGGGAGCGTCACCCGACAGAATCTGAACAACTTTTTTTTTTTTTTTTAAAGAACTCATAATACTCAAAAGTCTGCTTGTTTCTTCATACTTTGACTAATATGAAATTCACCCTAGTAACAGAAGATAAATCTGTGTAACCTTTGAGTTTCAGCTTTTGTCCCTGGAGGAGCGGACTTTAAGGTGGCTGCGGTAGAGTCCTCCTCCTCCTTCCTCCTTCTTCCTTCTTCCTTGTCTTCTGTCTCCATCATCTCCCTTTCTCTTTTTCTCTTCCTCTTCTTGAATTTGCTTTTGTTACACTTGTATGCTACCAGAACCCAGAAAGGAAATGATAGAATGGATGGCCTCACCCTAGTAACAGAAGATAAAGAAATCTATGTATCTATAACGTTTAGAACACTAACACATTTAGCCGCGGTGGTAAAGCACTTTAATCTCAGCACAAGCAGAGGCAGGCTGATCTCTGAATTGAAGTCCAGTGTAGTCTACAGAGTGAGTTGTAGGACAGCCAGGGCTACACAGAGAAACCGTGTCTTAAAAAAAGCATACACCTAGCCGGGCGGTGGTGGTGCATACTTTTAACCCCAGCACTTGGGAGGCAGAGGCAGGTAGATTTCTGAGTTCGAGGCCAGCCTGGTCTACAGAGTTCCAGGACAGCCAGAGCTATACAGAGAAACCCTGTCTGGAAAAACCAAAAAAAAAAAAAAAGAAACACACACACACACACACACACACACACAAACCAAACCAAACCAACAAAAAACAAACAAACAAAAAGAATAGATGGCCTCATCTGCCTAAATCAGTGTATTTTGGTAATTTCACAATCTCAATCAATCTCTTTCTCCACATACACCTGCCATGTATATGTGTATGTGTATGTGTGTGTGTGTGTGTGTGTGTGTGTGTGTGTGTATGTATGTGTACTGGCACCTTTAATCCCAGCACTCAGGAGGCAGAGGCAAGTGGATTTCTGTGATTTCAAGGCAATCCTGGTCTACATAGTGAGTTTCAGGACAGCCAGAGCTATGTTGTGAGACCCAGTCTTGAAAAAAATGAACCAGTTATAACAAGAGTTCGAATTTCCATCTGTTGCAGGCCTCCAGATTTCCAGTATAGTATGTCATTGGACAAATGTCTTCACATTTGCCTCAGTTCGCTTCTTAAACCACAGCCCCAAACAAAATTTTGTGGGGGGGAAATGCATATTTTCAAGGAAGTATGTTGCTTAAAGTCTGACATAATTCTGTAAGCTTTCTGGTACCCAAATAAAGTATTCAGTTTGTTTAGAATCTGTATCTTGCCAGGCAGTGGTGGTACACACCTTTAATCCCAGCACTCGGTAGGCAGAGGCAGGCAGATCTCTGTGAGTTCAAGGCCAGCCTGGTCTACATAGAGAGTTCCAGGACAGCTACAGCTACATAATAGAGACCCTGTCTCAAAAGGAAGAAAAATCTACCTTCTGTGTAATCACCCACCTTCTCCCTGATTGGCTCAGATGATGCCAGCATTACAAGAAGCAACTCAAAGCTGCTTGCAGACACTGTGGCCTGCTCGCCTTCCAGGTGAGTGTTCTTAGCACAGATCCCACGAGGCCACAGAGACGAGGGAGTCCGTGAGCAAAGGCTGATGTATCATGGGAGATATTTGGAAAGTGCATGGGGCTGTAAGTGGGATCACCGCACCCTCTCCTGGGTGTGCTTGGTCTATACTCCCAGGATTAGGAGATAAGAGTCATTACTTACTTCTGAGTCCTATGAGACATTCACTGTAGAGAACAGCCAGGGCGAAGAAGACGGACAGTGTATAGGGATGTGTTTGTAACTGGAGCTGGCCAGAGCTGGCCAAGAACACAGGCCCAATTAACAAGACAGTGACATTGCATACTGCCTTGATTTACCCTGGAAGTCAAATCTACTGTCAAGGTCGAGGTAGGGAGATTTTGTAACCAACATCACATATCAGCAGTTCTCAGGGGTCACCTAAGACCATCAGAAATACCAGATATTCCCATAGCAATTCATAACAGCAAAATTTCAGTTGTGAGGAAGCAAGGAAAATAATGTCATGGTTGGGGGGGGGGGTTACCACAGCATGAGGAGCCGTATTAAAGGGTTGCAGTGTTAGGTTGGGGGTCACCACAGCATGAGGAACTTTATTAAAGGGTAGCAGTGTTAGGAAGGTGGAGAACCATGGCCATAAACCGTGCTACATTCCTTCCCTTTGGCGGACCTGGCTTATTCATTAGCATGCTGTCCTCCGCTTCCAGCCATACGCTGATGAATGGTAGAATTCCTTCTCTTTACAGGGTGGACATGAGCCAAATTACCTTTAAACACCAATTTTGATGATCTGAGTCTGTACCTGTGAGTAAAATCTCTGGCTATTTAGGAGTTCTACTTTCCGTTTTGTGCAGAACCTCCACAGTTTTCCTAATTTACATTCCCAGCACTGGTGTCTAACTACCCCTTCCCCGACACCAGCACTTTCCCATTCTCCTCTCCCATAATCACCACCACACAGGTGCCACATACCCTTTTAAAATGTTTCTGAAACATCTGGATGTTATTGTTAGTCTATTGCTTTGAAATTGCTTGCTACATCTCCATAGTAAATATGACTGCATTTCACACACTGGTCAGATAGTGTATGACCTTGTTATGTTTGTATATTATATTATATATAATGTATATATAGATTGTGACCTAGTTATAGATTAGAGTTTTGTATGCAGACAATACTTTTGTCTGTAACTAACATCTTGGCTCTCCTTTTCCAGTCTTTAATGTCTTTTAGTTATATTTCTTGTTTAATTGCTCTGGCTGGGACTCCTTAGTACAACATTAAAAGGAAATGGTTAAAGTTGGCATGTTTGTCTTATTCTCAACTTTGGAAGGAAAGTATTAAAAAATCAATATTAAATATTATTATCTGAGTACATACCTGCTAGTGAGATTTCTGGGTCATTTAGGACAACCTTTGTTGTAGCTTTAACATTTTTATTACATTTATTTGTGTGCGTGTTGCATGCATACATACACATGCCACAGGGTACATGTGATAGTAGGAGACAGTTTATAGGAATTGGTTTTCACCTTCCATCATTTAAGTTCCAAGGTTCAAACTGACGTTACCAGGCCTGGAGGCGGTACCATTAGCCATTGAGTCATCTCTTGGAGAAGGCCCTATGCCAGCCCTGGCATGTTTGCTCATGAGTCTCTGTGAGCTCACGTGATCATGTTGATTCAGGGGGTCTTGTTTTCTTGAGTCTCCATCCCCTCATCTTCTGAGGGGTCACCTGAGCCCTGAAGCAAGGGTTTGATAGAGACATCCAGTTTAGAAGTTGGTTGTTCTGAGGTCTCTCGCTCTCGGTATCATGTTTGGCTGTGAGTATTCCCAGCTGCTCCAGGAGGAAGCTTTTATGATGATAAAATATGGATGAGCAAGACACTGATCTATGAGTGTCACACAATGTCATTAGGAGTCCTTTTTTTTTTTTTTTCAAACAGTAATATTTTGTAAAAACAGTAGTATTTACCCCAGGTCTCTGCGCTAGCTAGTCTCTGGCTTTTGGTCATCCAAGCAGTGTTGGGTATGGGTTCCATTTTACGCTGTGAGCCTTAAATCAAATCAGATATTGCTTGGTCACTCCCACAGCTTTTCCCTACACCATTGTAGATCACCATTGTAGATCCAAGGGTTTGTGGTTGGGTTGGTGTTTGTTTCTCCTTTGATAGCACTCAGACTTGTACAAAAGACTGTAAAAGTAACTTATTTACCAGAGGTAATTGTCTCAGAGGCGTAATGCTGAATAAGCTCACCATTTCTAGTTCTTTCTGAATTCTGGCTGGCTAGTTCAACTCATCGGTTCTAGCTCAAACTCCTATCCAAAGCTGATGGATTCAGACTGGCTTCTCTCAGCTTCAAACTGAATTGCTCTGCTTGGACTTAAAGGAACTCTGGGAATCT
>JADRCD010211310.1:0-10000 GCA_019843815.1 Montemys delectorum | reverse complement strand
GAGGCTTTGTTTTCTTTCTATTCCTCTCATGCCTCCTCCCCACACTAATGAATGGCATAAACAGAACTGGAGTGAAACACTGAAGATGAAACAAGAGTATGGTAATGTAAGTATAAGAACAATGTGATGGAACCGTGGCTTGCGTGGCTATGGGTTTCAACATGACCCATCAATCAAAACCCAGATCTAAAAGGACAGATTAGATTTCCCCATGTTCATAATGATCAGGTTCACTGGGACACCCCTTGACCCAGTTTCCCCTGTCTATACCTCAGCTGCCTAGTTGCTGGCCTCACAATACAAACTGGACAGATGGAAACACCTCAGCAAAAAGAGCCAATCAATCTCCAAAGTCATTTCTAGTTTTAAGTTTTTTTTTCAGAGAAAAGTCACTTGCATGTAGAATGAAAAGAAAGAAGAATTTATTTTAACCTGGAGTTCTATTTTCTTCTTCCTCATTTTTGTGCTTTTGTCAGTTGCACAATAAATTTCAGAAGACATAAACTAATTTCCAAAGACGGGCTATGCTTGAGAGAAAGACTTTCAGAAAAGTGTTTTGTTAAATATGTATGTCCATCTTTCTTGGAAAAAAAAAAAAGAACATGACAATTGTTTGTCAAGTAGTATTAGTGATAGACTATCAGAATCCATGTATCTTTTAGAGTATTTATTTTTCATTCTAGGGATATGTGTATTTGCCTGAAAGTACTTTATGCACTATATACATGCAGGTACCCTTAGAGCCCAGCAAAGGGTATGAGATCCCTGCAACTGGAGTTACAGGCGGCTATGAGCCATCCTAGTAGGTACTGGGAACCAAACTCAGGTCATCTGCAAGAGCAGCAAGTGCTCTTAGCCACTGAGCCATCTGTCAAGTTGCCGCATCCAAATTTCGATGGCAGGCATTAACATTGATCTTCTTCAGTTTGATGCACATGTAGGACACTGAGACCTCAGCTGAATGGAAATAGTGATTAAAAGCCCTAAATGTTGCTCTTACGTCTGCATTTCCTACAAGTTGCCAGAGGTGCACAAGCTGGTCATCTAGGACAGAGCACCCAGCAGCAAGGCACTGAGACACTGAAGTCACTTACGAACAATCATTCCAAAGGCCCAATAGGATAGAACCAAGCAAATCCTACACACTTTGCATTTTGGAAGAAATGCAAAGCTGTGTATGCAGGAGTAAGTTTAATGTTAACCAAAGCACCATAGGCTTTGCCACAAGACAGACTTAGCACATAAGTGTATTTTGACTTCATTACAGTCTAACTTTTTAATTCCTCGACCATCTTATAAACTAACAATATTCTAGCATTTTGAAATGAAGACTGATAAGGTTCTGCACTGTTAGAGGCATCTGAACATTATATTACAAGATCTGTTATATTTTTAAAATTCTCACTGCTTATTATTTTCAACAAAAAATAAACTTCATTTATTTTTCAAAAGATTGAGATATGATCTTTCTGAAATTAAGAAAAAAAATCCCCCAAATTCACTACATTTAACAAAGTTTAATAATAGTGTGTGTGTGTGTGTGTGTGTATGTGTGTGTGTATGTGAAATCCAGCTACGGTAAGAGAAAGGATAGAAGGGAAACACCTCTGAGGCACTCATGATGGTCACTTTTGCCTTCCAATATTTCATGAACTACTAGGAGAAACAGACTAGCGCTCATCTTCAAATCAATGATCCTGATGCAGTAGAAAAAATAGAAATGAATGTTTAATCAAAATACAAAGAAGTCAACAGTTGTTGATGACACTCGCTGACAAAAATCTACTAATAATGCTGCATATAAGCAAAGGGGTATGCTGGGAGAATACACCCTAATGGTGTGGTTTCAAGTTATTGAATATGGTCCTTCTAATTGTGTGCCTAAAACCACATCAAGGACCAAATATTGCTTTTTGTGACATTATCTTTCTTTGCTCCATTCTACGGTTGTCATTACATCTAATATATGCCTCTACTAGGAAATAGTAACTTTTTTCTGACTTTGTACTAAACTTGAATAAGGTTAGAAAATATATTTCAAAGAAAATTGAACATGAAAAAAATGTTGAAGGGTAGGCAGAAGTTCTGGAAAGAAGAAATAGAAACACTCTGTCCTTCAGTCTAACAAACCTTCCTGTACCATGAGTGTGGCATATGGAGGGCAATTTCCCATAATTCCTTGTGCCATGCAATAGAATCATCCAGGCAGGACTCTCCTTGCTCCTTTGCTTCATTGTCAACTGTGGTCTAAAGGGCTTATTTTGTCTAACGTTTGCCTTATAGAATTTCTACCTTAGCTTGTGAATTTTCAGAACTTCAAGGAAGACTGAGACCTTTGAGAACATGGAACAGTAAAAATCACAGATTGGATTTCTTTATCAATCCCTAAGAGTCATATACAGATGAGTCAGTCATCTTCCTATCCTGAACTAGAAACTGTGAAATCAATAGCAATAATAGATTATAATAGAAATTTAATCTCTTGCTCAGAAATGCTCAGAGATGACCAAAGATCCCCCACCATGTTCTCAGCATACCTTGAACAGATTGAAAGTATAGAATAAAGGAACAGGAGAACTGTGTGTTGCTTCTCCAGGAAGCACTGCCCAGGAGGCAAGAAGAGACCAACCCAAAGAGTTTATGCTAGCACAGCTGGTTGCCATGATTTCAGAAGGCTAGACCTGAGAAATACAGTCCACAGATGAAATCTTTGTGCACTTTTAAGCACAAGGTTCAACATAAAGTCAGAAATAGCCTATTCTCTTTCTTATAATGAGCATGCATTGGATATGGAAATAGTCACAGAACAAACAAAATAAAGGTTAAGTCACAGAAAGCAGTATTAGAGTCCTTGACCTGTCCTCAGGCACACATTTAGAAGTAAGGCTACATCCAGGGACTTGAATCCTTACAGCTAGACTATGCCCTCTCACCACAGCCTCTTTACATACATATGGCTTTCAAACCAAGGTTGGTTGGTTGTTGTTTTGGATGTTTGTAGTTTGGCAGTCATATGTTGTCTTCTCCTTCTCACTCCATCCCACTCTCACACTTTGTTCTGCTAAGGTTGTGGGGTTTGAATGCTGAGCTTCTCACAATGGATGCTATGAAAACTTATCCAGTCTTCAATGACTGAACCTCATCATTATTAATATGTACAGTATTCAGTAGGTGATCAAAAGAACCTTATCTCTGGTCAGATATACTTATTACATAAGTGATTAGAAAACACAGAAAATGTAGGCCTAAAAACAAATGCCGAAGGCCTGAGAAATAAACAGTAAATATATCTTCTTGGAAACTGAGGTCAATTTTAGTCATAGATCAAAAGGTGGCCTGGTGTCTTGAAGTAGTTAATCTTATAAGTAGAGTGCCTGACTCCAGGGAAAAACTAACTCAGTATTTATTTTTCCACAGGGTTCAAACCCTTGTTGTAAAGCCAGCCAGATGTTCCCAATTCTAGGGAACATGTTACTTTAGCCTTAGTGATGGTGAGTCACCCGAGAACCTCACTGCTATGCAGGATTCCAACAGAGATGACATTTTGCAATCCAAGCAGTGACATGCCCGTTGTCTGGAGGCAAACCGAGAAATAGTTCCCTTCAAATGGGCCTCTAAACAGCTGTCAGGTCAGAATAGCTTCAAGTCATTACCTATCTGAGCCATGCTGAAGCAGAGAATGTTAGGTGGTGAAAATCTCTGTATCATGTTACTAATCTCACTGGCCAACAGTGGCTGTGTGAACAGCCAGCATTTTCTCTTAGTAAGAAGCAAAAAATAAGTCACTGCTCACTATTAGAAGTTCAAGAAGCACTGGAGTGGCTGGGAAACTGAGGAAGTTGCAAAAGGCCTTGTCAGAGATTTGTCTCCAAAGTAAAACGTAACATCCTTTAAATCACAGATCACTCCAGCTCTGACCTGCTAATGGTTGACAATCCAGACTTTCTTCACAATGACCCATAAGTAGCCTTCTGCTAGTCAACATTAGCTCCAGAGCTTGGGCCCAATTTCCTGGCCAATTAGCAGCTCAGCAGTCTAAATTAAAGAAATCGGGAGCAGCTGTAAGCCTCTCACTACGATTACTTATAAACCCTTCAAATATAGACTCAAATAGCTTCCCTATAGTTTTGCTCAATTGATTAACTCCGACTGGTTTATCACTAAACCATTCATTTACTTTAACAATCCACTGCGGCCTCAGATAAAATGCATTTCATGTCCCTTCTTGGGCCTTTAATAATTAGCTGTGTCTACCATGTCTTTTAATCTCTTATTTAATGAGTGCCTCCAATCTTTAATAATTTAAAAGCATATCAAGCCAAGTATAAATTAAAGAGAACACTTCCAGGCAGCAAAAACAATAAGTGTTAAGTCAGTGGAGAAAAGTACACAGAGCCCTGTTGCTTTCCATTGTTCAAGAGTACTTGAAAACTATAGGATTATTTCAAAACATTACACTTCACTGCAATTTATTTTAGTTAGCTTTCAGGGAAATTAAATATAATAAATGATCATGCATTTTATGCAGTTTCAAAACAGAATCATGCATGGCAGTATCAAGCTTGGCTCTTCTGAATGTATTGCAACCTGCTTAGTTCATCCTCATTGCCCAAGAACACCAACTGGCTTATGCTATAATTTCCTGGTTATTGGTCCTTTCGATACTCTGCCTAATCTTTAAACCCTTGACTGTTCTGAGATATCCAACCCATTGAAGCTGTTTCATGCTATGTCCCTTGAAGGACATGCTCCATGTTTACTAATGAGATTTCTCAAGGATTATTATCAGAACAGTGCTATGTCCTCACTCCTGAAAGATTACTAGACAAATTTTGCTTGGAAAAAAAAGTAGGTAATTTCTGAGTAGATCGTGAGAATCAAAAATCTAAAAAAAAAAAAAAAAAAAACTTTAACAGATTGTGAAAATGGCTGAATTACCCCCTCCAATAATGCAAAATTTATAGTATGAGTTTCCATGGCAGGTGGAGTCTTGATTCACAGACCTTGAAATTTAGACTAATTTTTTAGTCACTAAAATTTCTACTTTTAGTGGAAAAACAAATGGCAAAGCAATGTATCTGTTCTAAATCCAGGGCTATGATACTTTGAGCATATCTACTTACTCCCATGGACACTTGCCTTTGTGCCCAAGCATGAGCGACCTCACAGGAGGATTAAAAACTGCACAGAGGAACTAGCTGCCACAGCTAAAAGAACATCTTAAACAGCTGAGCTTTATGTCAGCTTTTTAATATCTAGAATTATCTGGAAGGAGGGAATCTCAACTGAGAAAATACCTCCATAATACCTGGCTGTAAGACAAATTCTTAGTGATTGATGATGGTGAAGAACTCAGCCCATTGTGCATGGGGCCATCCCTAGCTGGTGGTCCTGGGTTCTATAAGAAAACAGGCTGAAGAAGTCACAAGAAACAGACCAATGAATAACACCACTCAATGGACTCTGCATCACATCCTGCCTCCAGGTCCCTACCCTGTTGGAGTTCCCTTCCTGGAGTCCTGCAATAATGGACTCAATTCTGCAGAGTAAGCAAACAAGCTCTTTCCTCCCCAAGTTGTTTTTTCATCATAGTGTTTGATCACAACAATAGAAACCATAACTAAGGCCTCAGCCAGCCTCAGCTAAGCTAGAAGCTGAGCATGTATGTATGAGAAAACAAGCTCCAAGAAGAGAAGGAATACCCAGTAGGGTACAGCCCGTAGAGTAAACCAACAGATAATACAACAAATAAATGTTGCTTTTGTCATTACTGTCTCTATTTGCCGCAAGATATCACATTTTATATAATATTCACTATGGTTATAAAACCTAAAATGTTAATTTTCCATGAATGGAATTTTAGCTGGTGTGTTTTATTAAGAAAAATGGCCTTCAATATCAATAATATTGGTGCACTATGCTTGTTTGGATGTCTCAGTAGCAAAGTAGCAGTCAGAGGCTATTTCTATAACTTTCAAAGCCACAGCCATTTCAGTGTTATCCAGGAACACATGCATATCACACCATCAGTGTCTCCATACCCGGCTGATTTGTGAGATAACAATGTGAGTAACTCATGCATGCTCCATCCCTAATGTGCTCTCTTTAACAAATAACCATTGCAGATTTCTGACACTTCCTGATGACATCAGGAGATATGACTGAACATTCTCTAGGTGCCACGGTACTCTCATCATCTGGTTTC
Organism: Montemys delectorum; assembly: GCA_019843815.1. Taxonomy (NCBI): domain Eukaryota; kingdom Metazoa; phylum Chordata; class Mammalia; order Rodentia; family Muridae; genus Montemys; species Montemys delectorum. The sequence goes on along the minus strand of JADRCD010211310.1, from coordinate 3,795 downwards.
ACTTCCTGATGGAGATAATAATGTTTAGGTGTCAATGTTGATGTCTGTATCTTAATATGCTTAAATACTGAGATTCCCTTGGGCATGGGTCAGTAAGAAAGCATGCAGAAGGGAGAAGCATAAGCAAAGAGATTATTTCTTAGTTCTGTTCGGCACTGAGTCTGGAGGAAGAATGGCTTTGCTTATCTCTGAATCAGCAGCCATGGTATTAATGCAGTAACCACAGACCTAATGCTATATTGACTCTGTGTGCTTCTTTATTTGCATATCAGGAGACCACTTGCAAAGGACTCACACAAAAATAAATCCTGTATTCATATTTTTGTAATAATACCCTTAGAATCAAAAATTCCAAATTTATCAAGTTCCTAATTGTGCTTTTGCTTGGAAGGCTAGTGGCTACTTAAAGAATCCAAAATATAAATATCTTTTAGATACAGATATTAAATTGTGTGATCCACTTTTATTTTTATTTTTGAAGAATTTTTATGGAGTAATGACAATTTTTGTTTTATAAATTTGCATCTCATAATAACTTCTTTTATTCTTAAATTCAATGGATCCTCATTATCTGTACAGGTACATAAAAACAGACATTGATCATCTCATTTTAAAGATTAAAAACATGGAATTATTCATGTGGGATGTGTTAATTAAGCAAACTAAATGCACATAAGTTTTGAGAATTGATCTTATAGTAATAGCTAGCTACAAAAAAGCCAAATTAAGGCAAGAAAGATATCAAATCTATTGTTCTGTGCCAAATTTGAAGTATATTATGATAATAAATTTTATGTGTTGTTTGAGTTTACTGAAAATTTTTTTTAGAAGTGAATTGTTACCTGTAACCCATTTCATACCAAAACATATTTTTCTCATAGTGTCATCCAAGATCTATTATTTTAAATTGGCTGCTCCCCTAAACTCTGTGACAGGAAGAGGAGGTAACACTAAGAGACATGAGTTAAAACACCATGTTCTTAGAACAATTAGAAAGTAAAACATTTCTACCAGAGGTGACTGTTTATCTCATAATATAAAAGTGCATTTTCTCTCTGGTGACTTTCTAAGGTAGAACCAGCTGAGAGGCAAAGGCCACAGAAGCGGCAGGGCAGATGGGACAAGATCCTTTCTACCTCCTTCTACAACTAGGAGGGACGGTGGATCCACAGCCCTCTGTGTACCTTTCCCTCAAGTAGAGAGCTTGTGTCCAGGGAGTGCTCTGACCCTGGGACTCAGACAAGATGGTCATTATCTCTCTCCCCTGACTTTCTAAGGTTGGACCAGTCATGAGGCACAGGCCACAGAAGCTGCAGAGCAACTGGGAAAGGGTCTACATTCATCCATCTGCACCCAGGAGGGACAGCTGATCCACATCCCTCTGCGCACAGGTCTTGCCAGGGAAGAGCTGATCTCTCAGAAGTGCTGACACAGGCATACAGACCCACAGGAGGAACAAGCTCCAGCCAGAAACACCAAGAACATCTAACACAAGAGATCAACAGATGGCAAAGGCAAATGCAAGAACCTTACCAACAGAAACCAAGACTACTTGGCATCATAAGAAACTAGTAGTCCCACCACAGCAAGTCCTGGATACCCCTAAACACTGGAAAAGCAAGATATGGATCTAAAATTATATCTCATGATGGTGACAGAGGAATTTACGAAGGACATAAATAACTCCCTTAAAGAAATACAAGAGAACACAGGTAAACAGGTACAAGCCCTTAAAGAGGAAACACAAAAATCACTTAAAGAATTACAGGAGAACACGAGTAAACAAGTAGAAGCCCTTAAAGAGGAAACACAAAAATCCCTTGAACAATTATAGGAAAGCACAACCAAACAGGTGAAGGAATGGAACAAAACCATCCAGGACCTAAAATGGAAGTAGAAACAATTAAGAAATCACAAAGAGAGAGAACTGTAGAGATAGAAAACCTAGGAAAGAAGTCAGGAGATGTAGACGCAAGCATCACCAACAGAATACAAGACATAGAAGAGAGAATCTCAGGTGCAGAAGATACCATAGAAAACATTGACACAACAGTCAAAAGAAATGCAAAAAGCTCCTAACCTAAAACATCCAGGAAATCTAGGACATAATGAGAAGAGCAAACCTAAGGATAATAGGTATAGAAGAGAGTGAAGACTCCCAACTTAAAGGGCCAATAAATATCTTCAACAAAATTATAGAAGAAAACTTCCCTAACCTAAAAAAAAGAGATGCTCTTGAACATACAAGAAGCCTACAGAACTCCAACTAGTTTGGACCAGAAAAGAAATTCCTCCCACCACATAATAGTCAAAACACCAAATGCACAAAACAAACAAAGAATATTAAAAGCAGTGAGGGGAAAAACGTCAAGTAACATGTAAAGGCAGACCTATCAAAATTACACCAGACTTCTCGCCAGAGACTATGAAAGCCAGAAGATCCTGGGTTGATGTCATACAGACCCTAAGAGAACACAAATGCCAGCCCAGGCTACTATACCCAGCAAAACTCTCAATTACTGTAGATGAGAAACCAAGCAATTCCATGGCAAAACCAAATTTACACAATATCTTTCCACAAAAACAGTCCTTCAAAGGGTAATAAATGGAAAACTCCAACACAAGGTGGGAAACTACATCCTAGAAAAAGCAAAAAAGTAACTTTCCAACAAAACTAAAAGAAGAGAGCCACATGAACAGAATTCCAACTCTAACAACAAAAATAACAGGAAGCAACAATTACTTTTCCTTAATATCTATTAATATCAATGGACTCAATTCCCCAATAAAAGGACATAGACTATCAGACTGAGTATATAAACAGAACCCAACATTTTGTTGCATACAGGAAACCCACCTCAGTGACAAAGACAGACACTACCTCAGAATAAAAGGCTGAAAAACAATTCTCCAAGCAAATGGTCCCGGGAAACCAGCTGGAGTAGCCATTCTAATATCAAATAAAATCGACTTTTAACCTAAAGTGATCAAGAAAGATAAGGAGGAACATTTCATACTCATCAAAGGTAAGATCTACCAAGATGAACTCTCAATTTGGAACATCTATGCTCCAAATGCAAGGGCATCTATATTCATACAAGAAACTTTACTAAAGCTCAAAGCACACATTGCACCGAACACAATAATAGTGGGAGATTTCAACACCCCACTCTCTGCAATGGACAGATCGTGGAAACAGAAACTAAACAAAGACACAGTGAGGCTAACAGAAGTTATGAAACAGATGAATTTAACAGATATCTATAGAACTTTTTATTCCTAAAACAAAAGGATATACCTTCTTCTCACCACCTCATGGTACCTTCTCCAAAATTGATATCACAAATAAGGTCTCAATAGATAAAAAGAATATTGAAATAATTCCTTGCATCCTATCAGATCACCATGGACTAAGGCTGATCTTTAGTAATAACATAAAAATAGCAAGCCCACATACACATGAAAGTGTAACAACACTCTACTCAATGATAACTTTCTCAAGGAAGAAATAAAAAAAAGAAATTAAAGACTTTCTAGAGTTTAATGAAAATAAAGCCACAACATACCCAAACTTATGGGACACAATGAAAGCAGCCCTAGAGGAAAACTCATAGCTCTAAGTGCCTCCAAAAAGAACCTGGAGAGAGTATACACCAGCAATTTGACAGCACATATGAAAGCTCTAGAACAAAAAGAAGCAAATTCACCCAAGAGGAGTCGAAGGCAAGAAATAATCAAACTCAGGACTGAAATCAACCAAATGGAAATAAAAAGAACTATACAAAGAATCAACCA
>JADRCD010211309.1:10375-23436 GCA_019843815.1 Montemys delectorum | reverse complement strand
ACACACACACACACACACACACACACACAGATGCTTCCCTACAGCTGCTATCTAGGGAAACTTGGAACTCAGGAAAGCATGTGGAACATGTCTAAGTTTAATGAAAATTTTTAAATTGTTGAATAGTGCTATCAGGCTTATTTAGATAAGGCCACATTTATAGCTTATACACATAAATATGTAAGTAATTAGATGTAATTTATAAAAAGACGGCATCATGTTATAATTTTTGCTGTGTAGCTTGAGAGATGGCACATGTTTACATAATTCAAGAATTGATGGGATGAACAGACATCTGTACTTCACACATTGCTGGAGTGTCGCTTCCACCTCGACCAGCAAGGAAGACACGACCTGAGAGCTCTTCTTTAAGCAGTTTATTCAGGACCTTAATACAATCTTCTGACCGCGAGGGCAACACCCCAGGCCCTTAAATGCTCTACACCAAGCCTATCACACGAGGCCACATGGAATGTGCAGATAGGATGCCAAATTCGGAAGCAAACCAGGACAACAAGCACAGCCAAATAAGGAGTTGTTTATCACTGTAGCACTCCAGTAAGGAGCGGAAGCCGGTGCCATCTCAGGGCACGGTCCAGGGTTCTTTTCACTGTAGCTTTTCTGTGTTTGCATGTTTTTGTCTTTTGGTGCCCAGAGAGGCAGATTTTGTAAACCAGGTATGAGTATATCCACTGCTCATGAGTGGCAATGGAATAAATACTTGAATACATTCTTGATTCAGTATACTTCTGATTCAAATTATCTCCTACCACCCAGAAAAGGGCTGGATACAGATGTGTTAGCTTTAAGAGTTCATTAATTCCATTATACATAGATCTCAAACAATATCCACAAAATTCTTCAAAATGCACTAGATGTTTTCCTATAAATTTATGTGGTTATAAGCTCTGATATCCACTTTAGTCTCCTTTGGGAAATTAAAAAGTAATTGGCTTTTGACACATCTCAGTTTCCTTGTGTTCACAGTGGTGACAAACTTTCTTGGAACCTGCGTGTTCCCTATCCTTTCATGAGATGGAATGATGATTCCTGCCTTAAAGCCAAATCCTCAAATTTAGTTTAGTAATTTCTAAGCAGTAATATATCTTTGGGAACTTTTTTCTGTTATCCACATATTTTCTACCTTTACATACTGAACATATTTTCCTTTGCAAAATATGAAAGTATATTGAGCTTAGCCTGCTTCTGTTATCTTTCAGAATTCCGAAATCAAACAAACATTGTTGTTTTGTGCTGTAGATGACTCTTGGGATCTCATGTTTAAAGATGTCCTGCAGGAATAAGGCACTCTCTTTTAGAGCCCACAGGCATCTACATTTATATGTGCACACACTCCTATGTAAACAAAATTTAAAAAAGTAAAAGCAATCTTAAAAAAGGTAGAAGCGAGATTCTATATTACTGTTTCTGGATATAATAGCTACAATATCATGTAAACATTCAATTCTAAGTCATTTGAAATTTATATGAAGCCCAAGTCACTGGTCTAGAAAAATGTTAGTGGTCTATGAAATAGGGAATGCTTTTTTTTTTTTTTTTTTTTTTTTTGGAACTGTACAGTGTGGGTTACAAGTTCAATTCTGCCAAGTATGAGTGAGGATTTGGATAGAATTAAGAATCAGAATAGGTAGAATCCTAAAAGGCCTGTGCATTCAGCACCTATAATTCCCACCAGAGAGCCAACTGATAAAAATAACAAGAAATAATGTATTTACTGGGAAGTGTTGTTGTGGAAAATCTCCAACGCAAATAAGTCCAGGCAATGCAAACACAATTAAATTAATATGAATATATGCTGTGTGCCTAGATTGGGCAGATCTACCACTACACTACCATCTTCCCCGTATAAGAGACCTCTTATAACTTGTGGTTTCTCCAGACTAGGTGCTTCTGCTCCACTTTCCTTCTTCCTCCTCCTCCTCCTCCTCTGTTGTCCTCTCCCTTTCTCCTTTTCTCCCAAAACCTTCAGCTCCACCTTCCCCTCTTTCTCTGCCCCATCATAGGCTCTAGCCTTTATTTATAAATTAAGGTGGGAAGAACGTTTACAGAAAATTACCTGAGTGCTGACTCATCCCTTGTTTGCAGACCCTCACAAGAAAACAGAATTAACATCATATACAATTAGTCCCAGGGCTATCTGCAACAAAGTGTTGCCTGATTTTTCCAAAGGATTTTGTGTGACTTCCATTATAACAATACTCAAGACAGAGGTCCCAGGGAGCCACCACAGAGTTCATTATTTGCTGTAATGTTTCCAACTCTGTGTGGTTCTTTCTTTCAATGGAGACATGAAAGAGTTAGAGGAGTGGTAATAGAGGCATTAAAAGGTATTTTTTGTTGTTATTTTAAGAGGAAAAAAAAGAAAGAAGTAGCAAAAGTTTTAAATCTATCTCATTAAATGCATTGAAAAACAGACAACAGAAAAATCATTTTTATCATGATCTGTTTGCGTGTTTTCAAGACAAAGTCTCAAGATATCTCAGGATCCTTTCAAATTAATAATCCTCCTGCCTTCTCCTGTTAAACATTGGGAACACAGGCCATCACTATGCTGAACTTTTCCTTCTGAAGGATTCCCTATAGAATCTCTTTTCTGCAAGTAATTTAATGAGAAACTTCTCTTTACTCCCAGATATAAAATGGCATTTAGGTAGAATGCTAAAAGGCCTGTGCATTCAGCACCTATAACTCTTAAACCAGAGAGAGTTCAGTTCAATTTCTTTCACTAAATATATCTTCAGGCATGAAGGATACCACAATGTCTTTAGATAATGAACATAACTGTATTTTTTCTTTCCTGTGTCATCTGGAAAGACCTTTTTCCCTCCCACTGCAATTTGTTTCTCCTAGTCTCTTAATGTATCTATGTTCTTGCCTAATGAGCAAGAACTTCCTGTACATAGCTTGCTTTTTATTAAACTCTCCCATTCTACTGTAGAGCTCTTTTTTATCAATAATATCAAACTGTGAATGTTATCCATAATTAAAAACACTTCCCCAAACCTTTCTCTATGTATTAGGAACTGATGGGGCAGATAACATCACTGGGAAGTCCACTTATGAATTTTGTCCATGCTGATTTGCTCATTAATCTATCCAGTGAGTATTATGTGTGAACTTGCATTATGGCACAAATGTTTTGTTTTTGTCTATACATTTAATCTGGAAAATGAGAATTTAAATTTGGCTAAAAATTATCCAACATGATACAGACGGCACTGTGATATGAGGAGAAGCTATTTGAGGGTTGGAAGGATGGCTCAACAGTGATGAGTGCATGCTGCTCTTCCGCAGGACCAACGTTGCATTCCGAGGACTAGTGGCTCAGGACAGCATTAGATCCCTGGTCATTAATTTCTTCTGCATACTGTCCAAATAGCATAGGTATGAAATATTCACACACATATATATATATGAATAATCTTTATTTATTATTTTCATTTTGATGCATATTTCTTTTGCCTACATATATTTTTCTTTTTTCTTTGCTTATTTTATTGGATATTTTTATTTATTTACATTTCAAATGATATCCCCTTTCCCTGTTTCCCCTCCGGAAACCCTGTATCCCATCCTCCCTCCCCCTGCTACTATATGGGTTCTTACCCACCCACCCAATCCTGCCTCACTGCTCTGGAGTTCCCCTACACTGGGGCATCAAGCATTCACAGGACCAAGGGTCTCTCCTCAAACTGATGCCCAACAAGGCCATCCTCTGCTATATATGCAGGTGGAGCTATGGGTCCCTCCATGTGTACTCACTGGTTGGTAGTTTAGTTCCTGGGAGCTCTGGTGTTCTAGTTGGTTGATAATGTTGTTCTTCCTATGGGTCTCAAACACCTTCAGCTCCTTCAGTCCTTTCTCTAACTCGTCCCTTGGGGACCCTATGCTCAGTCCAATGGTTGTCTGCGAGCATCTACCTCTGTATTTGCCAGGCTCTTGCTGAGCCTCTCAGGAGACTGCTATATAAGGCTCATGTCAGCAAGCACTTCTTGATATCTTCAATAGTGTCTGGGCTTGGTATCAGTATTTGGGATGGATGCCTAGGTGGGGCAGTCTCTGTACTACGTATGGACCCAGCTATACCACTGCTGGGCATATGCCCAAAAGATGATCCAACAAATAACATGGAAACCTGCTCCACTATGTTCATAGCAGCCTTATTTGTAATAGCCAGAAGCTAGAAAGAACCCAGATGTCCTTCAACAGAGGAAGTGGTATAACTGGGTCCACAGTTGGCCTTCTCCGAACTCCATCAGAAAGCTCATGCTTCTTCACATAGTTACTAAAAACTTAGTGAGCATTCACTGTCCAACAATAAAAGCTAAAAGCATTAAGATCATAAATGAGATTCAATATTTTTTGAATTATTGCCATGATATGTATCCTAGGAAGTTTGTGAAGTACTGGAAAGAATGACATGCTGGCCCAGAAAGCAGAGGTTAGTGATTTTTGGTATGAGAGAAAGACAGTAGACGCAGGGAAGCTATTTTGAAGGACTAACATGTCTAAAGAGAAACAAAAGGAAACTTGTGTAAATCAGGGTAAAGAAACAGAAGAAAGTATGTTCAAGGCAAAGGTTGTTAAATGTAGGGTAGGAAAATGAAAGCAGCTTATTCAAGTTAACTTGAAGAAGAAAGGTCTTCCTGGCCGAGTACCATGGAAAAGCTAGAGTAAGAAAATATCAGCTGATAAGATCCTGTTTCTTTTTCCTGATATAAAGCCACATCAAGTTGTATCCATTATAATAAAGACTCATTGCTGGACCTTGCTCAGTTTCCTCAGCCTTCTTTGGATTGTCCTTTTGACTCTCACTCTAGAGTAATCACACACGGAACCATATAGTTTCCCTCATCTGATTGTCATAATGATGCCTGGTTGTTGTTCAACCTATCCCAGGAAGTTTGGTGTTCTCTCTCTCTTTCTCTCTCTCTCTCTCACACACACACACACACACACAAACACACACACACACACACACACACACACACACACACACATTTTAACAGTTTTCCTGTGCCATCTAGCTCACATATTTATTTGCAAACACCAAAGTTTTGACTGATAGTATTTGAGCTTGTGACTTGTCTTTAGTTATATATGTTATGCATAGACAATAAACATTTCATTATTGTCTCGTTTAATATTTATGAACACCAATTTAGCATGAGGCACTTTGCTGAACATTTTAACTGCAGTGATACTTTCTAACTATGGCATCCATGTGCATCATCAAGATTTATAAGTAGAACATTTGGTAATGGGAAATGGCGGGGAATGGAAGTTAAGCAAGCACAAACCTGCTGCCTTGGACTTAAATATGAGGGCAGTTTCCACACACTCTCCTTTTAGCACATATGTGTGGATAGATAGTATGTGCCATTGTTCTTGGAATATGGCCTATACTAGAGTACATGTAGAGCTTGTATAATGAAGAAACACCTAGGCAAATTATCAGTATCCATGTGGGTTATGTTGTCTGCATTGGACTATGCAAGAAGCTACTACAAAACACGAAGAGAACATCTCAAATGCTGGCATACCTATCTGTAAAAGTGTCAAAAGGTACCAGACTAGGCAGGCTTCATGTTGCAATTTGTCTTTGGGCGTAGTTCCTTAATTTATGAGAGCTACTGTTCCACAATCAAAAAATTATATGGCTTTTATGACTTCCTATGAGGACTGTGCTATGTAAGCTTTAATAATCCTTTTGCAACAGAAAAAGAATTTCATCCGGGGAATGTCAGGATAGAAGGTTTCCCGTGTCTGTTTAGCTTACCACCACAGAGAGGCAGAGAGACTCTAGTAGATGGGATTGTCCTTAAGAAAATGTCGATGTTATACAGCAGTGAAAATGCTTTCTCAGCCTGATCAGTCACTGGACAACAAATGGAAAGAATCTGTGTCGCAGGAGCTGGGAACGGATATGAGTTCAGAGGTAAATATTTTCTCAGGAATTCTACTTCTGTTCATCAAGACTATGACCACAAATGATTTTATGAATTACAGATAACCTGTATAATAATTGGTATTCAACTAGGAAGCACAAAACTATCATATATGAATGACAAGGGTGATTTATACACTTGTAACTGCAATCTTTCCATCATGATTTTTACTCTTTAGCCTCTTCTCCTTCTTCCACATTGATCTCTGGGTCTCACTTTAATATTTCCTTTGTTTTATTGAGTTTTATTTTCAGACTTCAAGTAAAACACAAACTTGCAGCTTCTTTCTTGGTTCTTGGACTCATACATCTGTTTAAAGAGTATGATGAGTTTTTGGACTCAGGTATGCAAACAGAGAGTACTATGTGTCTTCCAGACTCAGGTATGTAGATAGAGAGAGCTCCATGTATCCTCCAGGCTCAGAAATGTAGAAAAAAGCAACATGTGATTTCCAGACTTAGGTATATAGACAGAAAGCACCATGTGTCCTCCAGGTTCAATTATGTAGACAGATATGTAGACACTCACACAGCTTAGCATATCGGCATTTGAATCCATGTTCAGAAAGGTTTTCCTATATATTTCCTGAAGTTTCTTATCATTACCATCAATATAATTGCAATAATATAAGGCTGGACTTATATTATTCCAATTATGTAGACATACACTTGCTGCCTTTGTTTAATTGGACCATTTTCTGCTTTATCAGGAGCTCCAGAGACTTAGCCATCTGTATGTAGAAAGAGTGGACTCAATCTTTATGAAAAAGTGTTGTCAAAAAAACAAAGCTTTGCACATGCATTATCTAAGTTGCTTTTTGAAAACTATCAGAAAAACTCTTCATGACATTTGTGTTTCTACTTGGACGGTACCTCTACTCTGTTTATATCAATAAAACAATATCCAGATGATTTCATTTTTTTGTACTCAGTAAAAAAAATGGTTCATGACCAATATAATTTCCTTTTCTTTTTCTTTTTTATCAATGCTAAAGATAAAACTCAGAACATTGTAGCTTTTACTCATGTGTTTTACTACTGAGCTGTATTGCCAGACACATAGTTACTTTCTAAAATTCACAGTCATTACAAGTTTATAAGTGTTGGGTTTTCTGTTTACTACTGGAGTATATTCAACATACATGTGGAATATAAATATAGATAACTATAAAGATATAACTCTGAAAAAGAAGGATGTACAAGAGGATGAATAAATATTTATGACTTCAAGAGGAACAGTTTTAGGATTATTCAAGATGCAAGTGGAGCTGTTGCCACTTTTAAAGCAAAAATAATATATAAAACTGTTATTTTTCTTAGAATTATAACTTGTTCTAGTTAAATATCGTAATGAGTTCTGTTTATATATAATTTATAAAGTGTCCTCTTCTGAATAAGCATTTGAGGTTTTGCTTGTGTAGTAAATGACTACACTTACAGACTTGACACAGTCAGATAGACACAAAGCAGCAATGTGCATGTTTGATTAACCACTGGTAAGAAGAGTTACTCAGCAGTTAGCAGGCATATTCTGTGCTGACTGGCAAGGAAGTTTCAATAAAAAAAGGTGGAGAAACTGTAGCAGAAAATGATGCCAAAGTAATGTAATGTGATTATGGTGATGTTTAAAGCAAAAACAAAAAGGATGTGCTTACAACAAATATAAAATTAACTGACTAATGTAAGGGAAGAAACATCAAAATGAGGCGTAAGGAATACGTCGAAGAAAATATTAAAAGAACAGAGCTGAATTTGTTGTGTTGTTGATATGGAAGGGTAAACAAAGCTTCACACATGACTGGAGCCTCCTGTCACTGCACTTGCCTCAGGTCTGAAAAATTCTTTTAATTATTTGTTTATGACTCCTTCTTCTATTAAATCACAATCTATCTCAAAGAGCTTTTCAGGGTTAACATGCTTCATTTTATAAAATCATGTTAATATTATAGCAAGAATATCATATAACTTATAAATGTTATATTTACAGACTTAAAGGACATTAAATGCTTTCATTTACATACTATTCGATGTGAATGCACTTTTTTGAAAATATACTTTTCTTAATTGATAATTCAAACATGGTGAGGGCTTTTGTTACAGTTCAGGGTAGGTTGCTCTCTCTCAGCATGTTCAAATATTAGGCTTTGATCCCTAGTGCTGCAAAAATAAACTAAAATTTTAAAAAGAAAATAAAAGTGGGTATTTGTGTGTCCCCAACATCTATAAAATGTTTAAAGTATTCCTTGTAGTATGTCGCTACTTTTCAGCAAGAATGACATGGAAATAGGTAAGGAGAAAGTAATTCAGAGAATATAATGATTATACTATTTTGCCTGGTTTTACATTTCTATTGTTTCAAATTACTTCAAACTAGAGTGTCAGTTATATAATAGGCAGAGAAAATTGGGAACATTCAGAACAATCTCTGAGAATATATACAGTTGTGAGGAATTATGAAAAATATCCATGTCTGAAACCATGATTATCTCAGTAAGATTTCAACCTTAAAAAGAAACTAAATCTTTACATATCAGAGCTATAGTATTTAATTGGAAATTTTGATTGCAGAGCACCTGTCATGTTTCAGCCAAAATAAAGGCATTGTGTCTTTTTGTATATTATTTTTTGTACAGAATACAAATTAGGTAACACACATAAAAAGTCTATTTTATTTACTCACTAAAATATCATGTAAAAATAATTACATATTTTTCAAGTTCAGGTTACACTGCTTAGCTCTTCATCAGATAACCATATTCTCTGGGGGAAGTATGTTAGCTGTCTTTCTCATTGCTGTGAGGTAGTAGTGACTTAAGTGTCTTAAGGGGAAGATTTGTGTTGTAAATTTATTCACTGCAGCTGGGTAGAGTTTCACCCTTGATACCTCATCAACGTATATCATGATTATATTTGTTAACATGAAAGGGAAAAAAATCTCACAGGGCTCCATCCTTAAACAAAACTTCAAGCATCTGAGGAATGCTGAGAGCAGGAGAAACTGTCTTCCTCAGGGATGAGCCCCTTGGTTGGTTCTCCAATTGCTTGGCTCTGAAACAGTACTCACACCAAATAGACTGAGCAAATTGTGTTTATGTATTTATGCATGCATGCATGCACACACAGACATGTGTGTGTGTGCAGGCATGTGCACTGTGTGTGCATGTGTGTGCATGTGTGTGTGTGTGTGTGTGTGTGTATGTGTACGTGTGTGTGTGTGTGTGTGTGTCACAATAGCAGTAACAGAAAAAAACGCCATGAATTTGAAGTAAAGCAAAGTGAGGACTGGAAGGAGTTAGAGGTTTCAAAAGGAAGGCAGTAAATGATGTAATTATGTTTTAATTGAAAAATATTTTTAAAGAGTGAGAGAGAAAGAACTTAGTTTGGCTCATAATTTAAAAGGAAATATAAAATCCCATCTATAATAGAAGGTAATTAATAAATGAGTCCATAGGCAGCAGGGAGAGATAAATTGAGACCGGGAGCTTTTATTATCCTTTTTTTTATATATCTCTCAGGAGGGGATTGCCCACATTGAGAAACAGCCTTCTATCCTCATTAAAAATCTTTAAAAAAAATCTTCACAGACACAAGTAAAGCTATGTCTTCTAGGTGATTCTAAAGTCCAGTGAAGGTTTCAACGAGGGATACTTGTCAAAGGAAGTCTCTGTAGGATTCTGAGAATGTTGAATTGGAGGCTGAGGGAAAGCAAAGCGGGGTGGGGGGCACTTGGGTATACACAATGAACTGATGCCTGTTAATATTAATATTTTTTTAGGGAATTAGGAAATGAAAAGAAAACATGGTATGATGTTACCATGTCGTGAATAAGGGAAATTAAATATCTCTAGATTTCAGTATTGAATAATGCTAAAAAGAAGTTTGTGCTTAAATTCCCAGGGACTACTCCTTAGTTGTCCTTCTCTCCAGCAGCACCGGGCAGTGGACTCAACGCTGGATAACACACCCGTGAATAGAGAGAATATCTTTTGTAGTGTACGGACACATTGCCTGTTTTTCAGTAAAAACAAAACAAAACCACCCAACACAAAACAAACAACAAAAAACCCTATGGTCTAGAAGAAAGGGTAGAACAGAAGCTAGGACATCGAGTAGGCAGAGTGAATTCTGGGATAGAACCAGGCAGAGGGAGAGGGGAATATGTGAGGAAGACAGAGGCAACAACCCGTGTGGTGGAATGTAAATTAATATGAATGGGTTATTTTAAATTATTAGCTAGCCAGGGGTTGGCCCTAGCTATATGGACTAAGTATTTGTAAATATATTTTGCCTTTGAATCAGTATTCTAGGACCTTGGGGCCTAGAGAAAAATAGCTCTTACAGATGGTGTCTAATGTGGGGCATATTATCCAAGCTTATAGCCTGAGAAGTCCCCAGTGAAAGTTATGGGGAACATCAGAGTTGCTGGACTCTTGGCTTGGTCTCTTTGAAAAAAAAAGGAGCAAAAGAAGACCAGAGCCTCACACATCCCCAAAGCAAAAAGCTTCTCAGAACAGCAGTGTGAAATGAGCAAAGGAAAAGCAGATGGGAAGGAGGATATCTAGCCAAAGATATAGAAAGGAACATAAAACCACAGAGCAGCAGTACAAAAGATGGTTTTTTAAAAAAATTAATCATTATGTACATTTACATTTCAAATGATATCCCCCTTCCATGTTATCCCTCCACAAACCTCTCCCCATTTCTCCTTGCCTCTATGAGGGTGCTCCTCCGCCTACTCAACCACTCCTACCTCACCATTCTAGCATCCCTCAGGCTGAGGCATCAAGCCTCCCTACCCTCCCATTGATGTCACATAAGGTCATCCTATGCTACATATGTATCTGTAGTCCTAGCTCTCTCCATGAATACTCTTTGGTGGGTGATTTAGTCCTTGGGAGCTCTGAGTGATCCAGTTAGTTGATATTGTTCTTCTTATGGGGTTGCAGTCCCTTCAGGTCCTTCAGTCCTTCTCCTAAATCATCCATTGGGATTCCCTGGCTCAGTCTGATTGTTGTCTATGAGCATCTGTATCTCTATTGGTCAGGTGCTGGTAGAACCTCTCAGGGAACAGCCATATCAGGCTCCTGTCAGCAAGTGCTTCTTGGCATCAGCAATAGTGTGGGAGTATGATGTCTGCAGATGGGACAGATCCCTAGATGTGGCAGTTTCTGTTTCATTCAGTCTCTGTTCCACTTTTTGTCCCTGTCTTTCCTTTGAACAGGGACATTTATTCGTTAAAAATTTTGAGATGCATGGGTGCCCCCATCCCTCATCTGGGGACCATGCCTATCTACTGAAGGTGGTCTCTACAGGTTAATCTCCCCTTTGTTGGATATTTTGGCCAAAGTTGTCGCCCTTGGCTGCTAGGAGCCCTTAGCTTCCTGGAGTCTGGGACTATCTAGTAGCTACCCCCAGTTCCTCATCCCCCACTGATACATGTTTCTATTTGATTTCCTGATCCTCTGTACTTATCTCCTATCCTTTCCAATACCTGTTTCTACCCCCCTTTTTCCCTCTCCCTCCTCTCTCTCTCCCAAGAGCCAACTTCCCTCTACCTCCTGTAATTGCTCACTTTAAAACACCTAAAGAATTTTCCTTTTGATTCTTCAATGAACAGTTTCTCCCAAGTTCAGAATGGTTAAAGTGCACTAGAGAGAATGATGTGGTTTTTTGGTAAAAGCCCATTTTGGGTCCACACTGATAGTAGCCCAGAACCTGGAGTTGGATGTAACAGAGAGCTTGTGAAAAAGAGAAAAACAGAAAGTCTGTGGAAAAATTGTTGGCCCTTTCCATCACTTCCCTGAGAGCAGAATTGAGGTGAGCCCAGCAGCCCTTGTGAAATACTAACTGAAGAGCTGGCGCAGGGCTAAGGGCAGCCCCAAGGTGCAAGATGTGAAGCCCCAAGCATCTGAACTGGTAAGGTATTGAATTTGAATAACAATACAAGAGAAGGGATGCTGGCTTAAAAAAAAGTCATATAAAGACATATTTGTTTGAAAATAGGAAAGCAAAGGCCTTAAGCAGACAGTGGAAGATAAACAAAGATAGTTTCTGTGTTGAAAATGGAAGAAAACACAGTGACAATGCATTTGGATTCCATATGCCTTTGCTTTGCTTATAAGTATACAAATTGTTTCTTCAATAATGATTACAGATTTGTACATTCTCTTGATGGGGGGTAAAAATAAGGCAGATTTGAAGAACAAAGAAACTGAGAAATTAGATGCTAGGTTGCAGAGCATAGAACAGAGATTAGAGGATTATATGAATCAAAATAAGAAAACATTAGAAGAATCCCATCTGGAATTTACAATTACACTAAGAAGTCATTCCAGAGGAGAGAATTCTACAGAAGTTTAAAGAATTAAAATTGCAGCCCACAGAGAAGCAGACAAAAAATCTTCAGTTATATTTATATTGTCAAGGATCAATTACTAGGGGAAAGTCTGTATTCTAAATTTAGAGCACAGATTAAGTTTGATGCTAGAGTCAATTCTATGTTTCATTTTGTAAAGTTTGGGAAGTTAAAATATGTACACATATTGATGCATAATACTATTGATGAATATTCAGAATTCCAATGGTCTTCTGCCTTGAATTTGGAGAAGTATGATTCTAAGAGTACATATTTGTTAGATATGGTGGCTGTCTTGGAGATGTCTTTGCGGATTGTGGTTGATAGTGATTCAAGATCTATTGCATTTATTGGAATACAACATTTTTGGATATTAAACATGGATAATGTTACTGATATATCTTATAGTCTTACAGGACAAATATTTATGGATTAAATCTAACAGTAATTTAAAGGAGGTGCTCATAGAAGAGAAAAGGGATAAGGAATATTCCAGGGATAGAATAAATGGTGCTTTGTTGACATTGATTTTTTGAAGCCAGTAAGACAGGTAGAACTGATGTTACAAAGCACTGAATTTTAGAAAGTACTGCTGTATTAGATCAGACTATAGAAGTCCCAATAATTCCATAATACCAAAATGGATAAAAGAAAGTATGTTGCATTTGGGAGAAGATTTTGCATTTCTTCCAAAAGGTAAGAAAGAAAGAAAGAAAGAAAGAAAGAAAGAAAGAAAGA
>JADRCD010211309.1:0-10275 GCA_019843815.1 Montemys delectorum | reverse complement strand
AAAGGAAGGAAGGAAGGAAGGAAAGAAGGAAGGAAGGAAGGAAGGAAGGAAGGAAGGAAGGAAGGAAGGAAGGTCCATCAAAATTGTTGGAAATCTGATATGACCAGGGAACATCCTCTGAAGATCTTCACTACAAGCAAGTAAGTTAATATGTTTACAGAAAAAACCAGACACCAATGGAATGGAGGCAGCCTTAACAAGAAAATAGCCCATGTGATCAGGCCTCAGACTGACTCAGGGTGATCCCATGGGTAGACCAGCAGTCTCAACTGACCTGGATTCCCAAGATCTCTCAGACACTGGGCCACCAACCAGGCAGCATACACCAGCTGATATGAGGCCCCCAACACATATACAGCAAAGGACTTCCAGATCTGGTTTCAGTCAGAGAAGATACACCTAACCCTCAAGAGAATGGAGGCCCCAAGGAGTGGGGATGTCTGATGGGGTGGAGGGTAGAGGAGTGAGGGCATCCTCGAGAAGATGAGGAGAAGAGATATGGGATGTGGAACAGTCAGAGGGTGGACCAGGAAAGTAATAAAATCTGGAGTGTGAAAAGAAGATTAAATAAAAATTTTTAAAAAGTTGTTACAAAGCAAAAATAAAATAAAGTTTTTTATTATTAAATATTTAAAAAAATGAGACAACTCTTCTCCTGACTGTACCCCCAATCTGCTTCAAAGATGATAATGAGCATCGTAGAAACTCCATATGGAGTTCATTTCAAATGTTGTAAGCTGCTATTGGGCAAAAATCTTCCCTTGCTTCAACTGCGTACAGATTGCTGTCCAAACTGGACAAACATGGACACAAGCAATTGGACTGATGGACTTTGGCAAGACAAGGTAATTAGTTCTTAATAACTCCAGCTTCCAAAATGATCTGCCAGCTATACTGTACCAGAAAGCTGAAGATCCATGCTCCATTGTTATAGAGACATTTTTGTAGGACTGTGTTGGCAGCCACATCTGTGTCATTTATACAGTTTTGGAAGCTGCTTTCCTACACTTCCTGAATACTCAGGTAATATTTATTCCTTATTAAGTTTCTCATGGGGTTAAGGACTAATTAGTTAAAACTTCATAATTATGCTTGAGATTTTTTTTGAAATTGAGAAAATATTTTAGGTCTAAGAAGATATTTTAGGATGGTAATTCAAGTGAGGATAGAAATTCATTTAGGTACGAAAATCTAAACTTACCAAGTTTATCTCTAAACCAAGATAATACAAGTACTAGAATACTTTATCCTAAGTTGCCAAATGTATATGGACTGAACTTTATGAATATAAATCTTATCTTATAATTTGAGCAATTGTTTCATTGTTGTTATTATATATAGTTTATTGTGGTAAGAAAAATAGCCTTTCGTTGAACTAAAATAGAGAATTGTAGAGAGAATATCTTGTGGATTCTATGGATGCATCACCTGTCAATTTAAAAACCTATGGCCGATAGGAAAGGGTAGAATGAACTATCTGAATTCCTATAGGCAGGAAGTATCCAGGAATAGAGTTATATGCAGGAAAAGTCACCAGGAAAGGTGTGAGGAGGAAAAAACCATGGTACCTGGGCAGAGGTAACCAGATATATGGCATAATATGGTAAAATTAAACTAGCTCTGTCTTAAGGTTTTCAGATAACCTGCCTGTTTAACTCCCTCTTCAGATAACAGTTACTCCACATGGAAGGCCATCATCTGTAATACTGTACTTTATCTTGAGGGAAATGATACTCCTACTAATCATTATATTTTGTAAGTCTAGGTTGAAAAAAATTAGGTTAATATTTTCTACATAATATTTCAAAGTCATATAGTTGGTAGCTTGAAAGTCATTTATAAAAGTGTAAGCATGGCTCTTGGACTTTAATAAAAAGCCATCAAACTTTTTTTTTAACATGTTTCTGTATTTCTTTTTTTCCCTCTATATTTCTAACAACTTCTTCCAAACAAATTTCTTACAGTGTTTTTGAATTTCATAATATGTCAGCATAGTTATTCAACTATGATTTTTCTACTTTGAAGATTAATAACTTATATGACAGGTTAACAAATGAATTCATTTCCAGAATGATCACTTTAGGGAAACTTTCCACTGCCTGGATTATAACTGAGAAGTGAAAAATGAGTTTAAAGTAATTGCAGTTGTTCAAGGTAGGAAAGAGAAAAAAACAGGAAATAATTTGAATCAGTGTGAAGAGATAGAAGAGAGTTACAATCCAACCCATCATGCCAATCACATGGTTTAGGTAAAGTGGAGGTTGTACACAAAATCTTCTCAATCTATATCTATGGCTCTGTATCTGAATCTATATCTGTATCTGTATCCCTATCCCTATCCCTATCCCTATCCCTATCCCTATCCATGTCATATCCATATCCATATCCATATCCATATCCATTTCCATATCCATATCCAGATTTGTCTTCCTTAGTTAAGGTTTCATTACTATGAAGAGACCCCATGACCAAGATAACTTTTATAAATCACAGCATTTAATTGGAGGTGGCTCACAGTATCAGAGGTTCTGTCCATTATCATTATAGCAGGAACCATGACATCATGCAGACAGGCATGGTGCTGGAAAAGGAACAGCCAGGAGAAACTGTCTCTTCTACTCTGGGTGGAGCTCAAGCCACATCTACTACAACAAGGCCATACCTCCTAATAGTGTCACTTCACATGGGTCAAGAATATTCAAGTTACCACAATATCCATATATCCATATCTATATCTATATCTATATCCATATCTATCTATCTATCTATCTATCTATCTATCTATCTATCTATCTATCTATCTGGTTAATGTCTCATCATATATACATACATATGTACACATTCTATATCAGTATGTATGTTTCTATACATATTTACATTTATGTATGGAGTTGTCTCCTTAGAATACAAATACAAGAATACATACACACATAAACATAAACACACAAACATAAACACACAAAAACATGCACACAAACACACTCACACTTACACATGCCAGGGAGACAACTGAACAATGAGGCAATTTAGGACATATAGTTGTATTAGTGTGTGGGATGTTTGTCCCATACTTATAGGTAATAAAGAATAGAAATATTGTTTTGCTTCTTAGAAAATATTTAGGCATAGCCTTAATTTGTAAACCATTAAATTGTATAGAATAAATTTACTATCTAGGCACAGTGGATTTCTTTGTTTAGATATTGAATATATGAATTATATTCAAACTTGGCAGTGTAAATTAGATTGTACTATGAAGTCTCTTTCATTTGTTATAGCAAGTTAATAACTATATGGTGTTTTCTTGTTGTTTAATTTATAACATTTAATTATGTGTTTTCAGCCAGTGGTAGAACAAGGAAATGATAGGTTGAGGTGATTTTCCACTACATTTCTGAGCTCAAGCTGCATAGTCAGTTATCACAAACTGAGTTAACAATTAGACCACCCTACTTGCAGATCTGTAAACTGAACACACTACCCAACACATGCCTTTTAATAGTTCATAGTTCAGAGATGGTAACTTCTGTTTCTGTTCTCACAAAAAGTATGAATTTGTATGCTGATGTCTTTAATGAGAATTTATCCCCATGATTCCCTCCTATACCAAGTGCTTCTTGGCTTACTTATTGTCTTAGTTAGGATTTTATTTTTGTGAAGAATATCTTCTATGAAAATTGCAACTTTATAAAAGAAAACAATTGTAGCTGGCATACAGTTTCATAATTTCACTTTATTATCATCATGGCAGGAAGCATAGCAGAATTCAGGCAGTCATGGAGATAGAGAAGGAACTGAGAGTTTTACATATTTATCCAAAAGTAGCCAGAAGGAGATTGTCCTTCACAGGCAGCCAGGAGGAGGCTCTCTTTCAGAAACAGTGGAGACTCAGCACTGAGAGACCCCAAAGCCTTCCTATGCAGTGATACTCTTCTCACAAGAAGACCATACCTATTCTAACAGAGCCACACCTCTTAATAGTGCCACTTCCCAAAGGCCAAACATATTCAAACCACTACACTTATCATCAATAGATTGGGGTTTAGATTTCTATTATTTAAGTACTCACTTAGTCAATTATTAATTGAGTTTGGTAGGGAACTGCTCTATCACTTGTTACTCTTCAGCTTAGAGAATTATATTTTATTGTAAGATTTTTTAGAGGCAAAGAACTCAGATCACAGTAATCATATTTAGAATAAAATTTCCAACTATTTTCAAAGCTAAAGAAGAACCTCAATATCTGTCAAGAAGTATTCTTACTGATCCTCTGAAGTAATATCAGGCATGTATATAAGAGAAAATCAATATATTCTAATACTAAAGAGAAGTATAAAGTATTTCTTATCTCTTAACTGTAACTATCTGTAAAAATTTGAACTTAATGAAAACCAACACTATATAAAATACTATGTACTAATGCAGAAATTGACAAAGACATTGGTAGGTCTAAAGATAATATTAATACTCAAAAAATATAAAAAAGAAAAATTTCAGAATGTATAAATATTTAGAACTGAATATATAGTAAATTACATGATCATTACTAAATATTATCTAATAATAATAAAATATTTGAATAAATATTATATATATATATATATATGTAAATACCACAATTTAAATAACTTTGCAGCCAACTACTCTGGGAAGGCTTTTATAAAGACTGAGTAAATTTCTTGTGATGAACATAGTTATTTTCCAAATTAAAATTTCAGGTATAATTCTATGGTGATAAATAAGCTCTTCTTTCAAGATAAGCACTTTCATTCATAAAACGTATCCCAAGCTTCTGCCTTCATAATTCTGAGCTAAAATATAAATATGACTTTGCAAAAAACACCATCCCACACTGAGGCTTCAGTTGTTTTCTGTGTAATTGGCATGCATATATACACTGTCAGTAATGAAAAACACACAGATGGTTGATAAAATTGTAGGTAAGTTGATATGTGGATGATAGATGAGCAGATAGGCATATATGAATATAGCCTTTCAGAGTAGACAAAATATGATATAGTGCTAGCCTCTTTTTCCTTCTTACTTATACCTATCTTTCCTATCAGTCATGTCACATATAAATACAATCATGCTTATTAACAGGCATAAGCACATCAGGGCACACTGCCCAACTTGTTTTCAGATACTTCAAAGGAAATATAATTGAAGAATGAAAACACTAACATAAAAGTTGAGAGAAAAACATCAAAATAGCTCAATTTCATGCAGCTTCATTAAAATGTGTGCTGTGTGTCTCCTTTCTGATTGGCCAAGCCCAATAAGGCTTAACAGGTAGATTTTTACCTATTCTCATTTGCAGCAGCCTGGGTCTTTGTCTCTCCTTCCTTCTTTTATTCGTTCTTTTTGTTTTTCTTTTCTTCCTCTTCCTCCCTCCCTCCCTTGCTCCCTCCCTCCAACCATCTCTTCTTCCCTCCCTCCCTTCTTTCCTTCCTTCCTTCCTTCCTTCCTTCCTTCCTTCCTTCCTTCTTTCCTTCCTCCTTACCTCCCACTCTTCTGTGTTTTTGGATGTGCCGTGGTGGTATGCATATGGAGGTTAAAAAGTAACTTGTGGAGTTAAATCTCCCCATTTATCATGTCGGTTCTGGGATAGAACTCAGGTTAAACTTGGTGTCAAAAACCTTCACTATTAAGACAATTTATTGCTGCTGCTGTGGCTGCTGTTGTTTTGTTGATAAAAATATTATGCTTCATTATTGTATATTGGTATTGACTAAAACAATTGCTTTCCAGGATAGTGAAATGTCAGAATCAACTTAAAGCCAATGAGATACTATATATGAATCTTTGACTACATTGTCCATATACTGGTGCTGTGGCCACTGAAGATCTTCAGAAAGCATATATAATAATTGTCTAGAAAAAAAATCAGGAAATAATTTTCTTTACCTGGAAGACAGGATTTTTATGTTAAATAGCTTAGGTGTTAAGCAAATCTACTTCAGAAATAATTATTCTGTGCCTCATATCTATATAGATTTAGAATAATGAAATTATAGTTTAAGAGTAAGTAAAATATATGACACATATCTATATTTGAAAACCCAGTATTTCCAAATCTGTTTATACCATTCCAATATAACTTATACAAGAAAATAAATAGTAAATTGTAAGATATAAATATGTAAAGACAAAAAGCATATTCTGACAAATATAAGAATAAAACATGTGCTCAAAGTATATTGTACATGTAGAAAATTGTAAACCAAAAAGAAAAGAACATTTTGGGAATGTCTAATTGTTTTTTAATGTATAAACTTCAAATATATGCTTTTTTGATACCTAATTTAACATTAATACTATTGTATTGGCAACTTTAACAATATTAGTCAGTTTTACATATACATATTTTCAATTGTAGTGAGAAAAAAATACAAAATTTCTCTTGGAAACATTCTACTTAAAAAAATCCAGATGAGAAAATCAACCGAAACAAAAATATAACAAGCAAAGGAGATGTCTGATTTTACATGCATCCAATAAGTAGGAGAAATGTAGATTAAGCAAAGACATATAATATTTTCACAGCCTCATTGTAAAATTACATCAATATTATCAGAAAATAATTTGTAAAGAAATCTGCCTCCTCTAAAGGGTGAAATAACCGTTCAATAGTGTAATGTATGCTTTGAAGGTCAGTAAGAGAATGGGTATCTTAGATTCTGAGAGTGGTCCATAAAGGATTAAGATGTGTATTCAGATATAAAGTTGAGCACAAAAGTAAAATATGAAGACAGCTTCTGTGACAATACCTATCAACAAAAGAAACACTCTAGGGAAGAAGCTTTTGAATAGAAGTTTAAAAAAATATGATAGTGATCCTGAAGTGTAGCTGTTCACAGCTGACGGCTTCTGAGTAGGGTTTCGGGGTGGAGGGCTTAGTTTTATTTACTGGCCTGCTCACTGGGAGTTTGACCATGCTCTAGTGAGTATATGGGCCAAAAAAAAGAAAGAAAGAAAGAAAGAAAGAAAGAAAGAAAGAAAGAAAGAAAGAAAGAAAGAAAGACAGAAAGAAACAAAGAAACAAAGAAAGAAACAAAGAAACAAAGAAAGAAACAAAGAAAGAAGAAAGAAAAAAGAAAAAAAGAAAAAAGAAATAAAGGAAAAAATACTGAGTATTTTTTCTTCTTTTGGCGTAAGAACACAATGGTGGGATGGTGGATCTGGGATGACAGGAAAGCGAGTGTGATCAGGGTGCACTGTGAAATTTCCAAATAACCAATAAAAATGCTAATGCTATGCTGAGAAAAAAAATACAGGAAACAAAGAAAAATGTGTCATGGGAACAGAACAAAAACACAGGCATAGCTGAGTTTTCTTTGTTGGACAAGTGTTTTGACAAATGGTTGATGAGGTGTAATCAGATAATCTATCTGGACAAGTCACATGGTTATCAAATGGATTACCCTTGCAAAACCAAACTTTCTTCTGGCTACATTATCCCTACTTTTCTTGAGTAGATATACATAAAGGGAGCAGTGATGAATTACAAGTATCAAACAGTTTTAACATAATCTGCTCTAGGGCATATTCTCTCTACTTGGGACCATTTCGTTTCACATAATGGGTGTCTTACTTATTTTAATACTATTCTAATAACACCCGCATGAATCATGCCAGGAGGAGTTTTCTTCTTAAACTACTTGAAAACAGAATATACACATGAACAAATAGAAAATCAGTAAGAAATACACAAGATGACTATTTTACTCTCTGTCTTGAATATCAATTGCTCACAAAATAAAGTGAAGTTTTATTACAGGCTATTCAGGTCAGGTAATCTTTTAATTTTTGGAACATAAAGAGATGTACAGAAAATTTAGTGAGAACACTAATACACAGAAAGACATGGAGTGCAGTGCATTGAACATTTTTTATTCCTTTCTGTTAACCTCTCAATTTGGCAGTCTTTACATTCTTTCTGCTTTCTGTGAAGGATGATCACTATCTTGACCCTTAAATCAGTCAAAATCCTTGAGTTATAAATTGTAGATTCACTGTCTCTATATTGTAGAAGTTTGAATCCAGTTTTAGTATTAATATTAAGTTTCAATAATAAATTTGTGATAGACTGTGGAAAGAACTGCCTTGTGCCAGACTCGAGCAGAGTGGTTACACATCAGTCAACTCTGATGCTAAGTGTCAATCAGAGGATCACATAAAGTACAGTTTAATACTCATCAGCTGAAAATCTAAACAAGATTTATTTTCTTTATTTTTTTAGATGTCACATTCTTGTGGTTTACTGTCTTTAATTTCTACAAAATCAACACTGATACCATGTGTTATCACATGGCAATTTCACCACATGAAAGTCTCAGGAGGTAATTTGTTAGTTCTTACTAGGACAACTGTGATTATCACCAGTTGATATCTGTGATGACAATGGGGAAAGCCACAGACTTGATTATTGGCCTTGAACATCCAAAAGAACTCCTGCAGTGATGAAATCAACTTAAAGTGTCCTCAGAAGCAGGCATAACTATTGTAAATTGTGTGTAGTTTACTCCACACTGTGAGTTTACCATTCTTTGCCTTATTTTGTTTAAATACACTCAGACTTAGTAAAAGCTCTTTTTAATAAACTTAAATTTTTATAATTCATATATATTATAAATGTGTTATTTTTTACAGAAAAAAACATACATAAGGAAAATGCATTGAAAATCTCATGATAAAATGCCAACAGCTTGAAATATAAAAGTTAAATAAAAAGAAATTTCCCCTGCATCCAAGTTGATATTTAGCTTTTAGGCTTTAAAGACCCCTAATGAAGCAACAGCCTTCAATACATCACTTTAGTTTTTCTTTGTGAGATTTGGTAAAACCCTGTAGTTCTTTCAGACAGGAACAATTTTGGGTCAGAGTTGTGACTGTGGGATGCCCCTCCCCCTTCCTCATTTGATGCCCTGTCTTCCTGCTGGAGGTGGGCCTCTATAAGTTCCCTCTCCCTACTGTGGGCACTTCACCTAAAGTCCCTCCCTTTGAGTCCTAAGAGTTTCTTACCTCCAAAGTCTCTCGTGCATTCTAGAGGGTCCCCTAAACTCCTATCCCTATCTCCAGAGGTTGCCTGTTTCCATTCTTTCTGCTGGCCCTCAGGGCTTCAGTCCATTTCCCTCACCCAATACCAGATCAGATTCCCTTCTTCCACCCACTTCCCCCTCCCCTGTCCACTTTTCCTCCTAGGTCCTTCCCTCCCTCCACCCTCCACAATTGTCACTGCTTTCTTCTCCCTCCCAAGTGGAACTGAGGAGTTCTTACTTGTGCACCTCATCTTGCTGACCTTTTTGAGTTCTGTAGACTGTATCTTGAGTATTCTGTACGTTTTTTTTTTTTCTTTTTTCTTTTTGGGTAATATCCACTTACTAGTGAGTACATACCATGCATGTCCTTTTGGGTCTGAGTCACCTCACTCAGGATGATATTTTCTAGTTCTATCCATTTGCCTGCAAAATTCAGGATGTTCTCGTTCTTAATAGTGAGTAGTGTTCATTGTGTAAATGAACCACATTTTCTGTCATGGGACATCCAGTTCCTGTCTGAAAGAATTACAGAGATGGAAATGAAGAGTAGCCTGAGGAAAAGAAGGTCCAGTGACAGACCCAAAGAGGGATCCAGCTCAATGGGAGGTCCCAAGGCCTGACACTATTACTGAGGCTATGGAACACTCACACAAAGGGACCTAGCATGACTGCACTCCGGAAGACCCAACAAGCAGCTGAAAGAGTTGGATGCAGATATTTGCACCCAACCAATGGACACAAGCAGCTGACCCCTGTTGTTGAATTGGGGAAAGACTGAAAGAAACTGAGGAGGCAAACCTGTAGGAGGATCAGCAGTCTCAATTAATCTGGGCCCCCAAGAACTCTCAAACACTGGACCACCAAACAGCCCGCATAAACCAGCTGTTATAGGCCACAAACACACATATATAGCAGAGGACTGCCAGGTCTGTGTTCATTTAGAGATAATGCACCTGACCCTCAAGAGACTGGAGTCCCCAGGGAGTTTAGAAGTCAGGTGACATGTGGGGTGGGAACATCCACGTGGAGACAGGGGCAATGGGGAAGAGGTATAGGATATGGAACAGTAGAAGCGTGGACAGGGGTGGGGGGAAATAAAATATGGAGTGTAGCCAGGCAGTGGTGGCGCTCGCCTTTAATTTCAGCACTTGGGAGGCAGAGGCAGGCAGATTTCTGTTTTGGAGGCAAGCCTGGTCTACAGAGTGAGTTCCAGGGCTATACAGAGAAACCCTGT
>JADRCD010211307.1:0-10443 GCA_019843815.1 Montemys delectorum | reverse complement strand
ATCCTGGGCAGATGTCATACAGACCCTACAAGAACACAAATGCCAGCCCAGGCTACTATACTCAGCCAAACTCTCAATTACCATAGATGAAGAAACCAAGATATTCCATGACAAAACCAAATTTATGCAATATCTTTTCACAAATTCAGCCCTACAAAGAATAATAAATGAAAAACATCAACATAAGGAGCAAAACTACACACTAGAAGAAGCAAGAAAGTAATCTTTCAACAAACCCATACAAACATAATTCCACTTCTAACAACAAAAATAATAGGAAGTAACAATTACTTTTTCTTTCTTTTTTTCTTTCTTTTCTCTCTCTCTCTGTCTGTCTCTCTCTCTCTTTCTTTCTTTCTTTCTTTCTTTCTTTCTTTCTTTCTTTCTTTCTTTCTTTCTTTCTTGTCATATGTAAGTACACTGTAGCTGTCTTCAGACACACCAGAAGAGGGCGTCAGATCTCATGGTTGTTAGCCACCATGTGGTTGCTGGGATTTGAACTCAGGACCTTCAGAAGAGCAGTCAGTGCTCTTAACTGCTGAACCATCTCACCAGCCCCACAATTACTTTTCCTTAATATCTTAATATGAAAATTAATATTACCAACATATCCTAATTGAATGAAATCCAAAAATATGAGGAATTAGAAATTTGTTGGCTGTCATCCAGTGGTCTCTCTAATTTGGTAATTGGAGAAATAGATCCAATATTGTACAATTCATATACACTTTCTGCTTGATTGTACCTGACAGTGTCTTGCTGTGCACCACATAATGGTCTTGAAATCTTGCTTCTCCTATCTCAGCCTCTCTATTAGTAGGATTGTTTCTTTGATGTTTTTACACTATACTATGGTTTGCAGAACAGCTTACATATTTCAAATGTATTTATACAGCCAAAAGAAACAGACAATTAACTTGGGAAGTGGCTTGCAAGAGAACAACAAAGAGTGAGACTGAATGCTTTCCTTAATATTTGTAACTATTGTATCAAGTTTGAAGAAGAGAACTTTATAAGTCACTCTTTCTCTGAGATGAATGCTTTTCAAAATAATCACAGCCAATGAACCAGATTCTTATCCTCACCTAATGTCTGTGCCACCCTCCAAACAGAACCATTGTTCATTGAAACAGTTGGTGAATGACTTTATGGACAGACCATCTTAATACACATACCATTTCTTAAATGAATGTAACCTGTTCTCTGTGGGCTGAGAATAAAGTCACTCACTCAAGTCAAATAGCTTTGACCATAGCAGGAAGTCCGTATCCAAAAATCATGCCTACAATTCATTCCTTGGCACAGCAGAACTGTCAACTCTTAGCTTAGCTACAATGGAGGTAAAATCCTTTGGTGATGTGAGGGTCATTGAAGTACAGCCTTATCACAATGAACTCTAATGTCTAAAAATAGTTTTTATTTTGGGCTTGTATCAAAGTTAGAGCCAAGATTGTAAGCTCTACTAAAAACAAAAGAAAACAAACAAACAAAAAGACCTTATCTATGTTCATTAAAAAAAATACTACTAGTGATGCATTATTTTAAAAATATACAGTTAATATGTTTGGAGTTATTTAAAATTTATATTGAGAAAAACATATATTTTCAATTTTTATAATACTCATTTTATTGTTATAGTATTTTATAAATTTCAAAGAATATGCCAAAATAAAAATAAAAAGAAATGTATTGCAGGTATTGAAGGGGGAAGTCTCTGGGAGGAGTTGTGGTAGAAAAGGGAAACATAAATGTGATGTAATTCTCTTTACTTAAAATATGTTTTTAAATGTTAACAAATACAGATAAATTGAAATCATGTATCTTTTCTTATCATAATGTAATACAACTTATGGCAATAAAAAAAGAAAATGTAAAATTGATAAAAGAAAAAAAAGAAAGCTATAAGAGCCATCTGGGAATTTTAAATAACTACAAAACAGTGGTTCTTAAACAATAGGTTGGCTTTTCCAAAGAATATCAACAACCACCCCTTCACACAGGAGTTGGCACCATACTTAGAGACTCAACTTAGATAATTTTTAAGCTGTACCCTAAGGCTATGAACCAAGCAGAACAATAGTGACTCAGCAGAGCAAGACAAGTCCATAGTGCCTTTAAAGTTGGTATAATTCCACTTTCTAAAATTATTGTATTATTGGGCTTCTCCTCTGAAATTTTGATGAGTAAATAGCTTAATAATGTGTAAATTCAGCATTGAGAATGTAAAGTAAAAAGCTGTGAAATATATTCAATTCATGAGCTATACAAACTTAGATTGCAAATATCTCTTTTATTAAAAGTGAGATTTCATTTCAGGTATGATAAAAGTTCCATTCATAAAAGCTATAATAATTTGTTGTTGCATCAATTGTGTCAATTCTATGATGCCATCCTGGTTGTATACTAACATGATTTTTTTACAGAGAAACTATAATCCTCTTTAGGAACACACAACAACAAAAAAAGGAACACACAAAGCTATCTGCATTATTTTTATAATTATTATTTTGCATTATAACTTAATTTACCAATGAATGCAAAGAAGCACTTATAAATTCATGAGCTTTCTGAGTCCCAATATTTCATGAATGGAGAAACAACATTCTTAAAGATTGTTAATCACACAGACCTACCTCTCAGTTTCTCAGATTTACAGTTTTCCAATAGTTTGGGTAACATGAATTTAATCTCCTGGAGGAAGCATGGCATTAGTTTTCAGGTTGCCAGTGGTTGGGGTAGGACTGGGATCCCAGCGGCTCTTAGACAGCCAGGTTCTGTAGCTTCCTTCCCAACGTGTCTTTTCTTGTTTTATGGCATTACAGGCATTTTACCACAAACTTAAGACCAAATGAAAATGTTAGTGTTTCATCTCACGGGTACCTTCAGAGAGGCCATTGTTGGGATGGGGATGAAATGGCCCATTAACATTGTTTTCATTTCCAAGGAAGATTTTTTTTTTAACTCCACCAAAAAGCTGCTGGCCTGTTTCCAAGGATCAATCCTTATGCTACAGCACATTCTCAGTAAGTTTAGAGCCCATTGCTTTCCTTTCCTTTCATTTCATTTAAATTATTGTTAATTCTTTTCCCTGTACCATCATCTCAAGCTCAGCATTCTGCCTCTTTCTACAAACATATGCATCACTTTTAGCCTGAACATCTGAACTCTTACCTTAAGTAACTTCCTAAATCCCTCATGAGGTTTTATATGTATCATCGGTGTCATTGATAAATGTGTTTATTTTTAGCAAAATTAAAACTCTGGGCTTCTGCGTACTAGATGCCACATAAGGTCTGTCAGCTTCCAGGGTTTTAACCCAAAGTCTCTGAAGGTTCTGGTGGGGTTGCCTTATGTAGCCCAAGAAGTATGCTCACATTGTACGGGACTCAAAAACAACCCTACCCAAAATGGTTCAGTATACTTCAAACTTTGTTCAAATGGCACAACCGTTTGAACAAACTTTGAATGTTGTTGAATGTTGTTACTAAAACACAGAGAAAGGAACATTAAGAAACTTTGGGAAGTGGTGCAAATGTCCTTTCCCTTAGCTTTGGAAATAAGGTCAGAGGTATTTACATGTGTTCAAACTCACTAAATAGTACACATTAAAGAAATGCAGTTCTTTACATAGCACATGCCTTGGCAAAGAGCACAAGCTACTTTGGTTTTTGTTCTGACAGCTTTGCTCAGACATGTGGATTTTTTTTTCTCATTTTACCACAAATATCTTTGGAGGTGGGGGAGGCAGAAGGCTTGAGTTAGTAAGACTACACAGACAACAGTCTGTTAGTTTTTCTCAGAGGATCTCTGCTCAAACCTTGGTCCCACTTCCGATGCATTGTAGGGGGTTGAATAAGTTACTTTGACCTTGTCTGACTCCAGAAAGTTGTAGAAAGTCAGTTTCATGTTGAGAAACTATGAAATCCTGATGAGATGATATATCTAAGTAGCAAAAATAAACAGAAGTTTTACTTAAGTACTTCCCTGTGTCACAAACTCAAGTCACTCATATCTTGGCATCACCATATCTACTAATCTGATGATGCCATCCACACCTAGAACTTAATATAAACATTTTTTTATTCTGTCAATAGAATTAATGATTAAGTCACTCAGCAATTTTACAGCCATTAACTGCCATCATATGTGCTAATGCTTTATCGTGTTCTCATCTGACCTTCTGCACAAATGAAAATGATATACTAGATGGGGGGAGGAGGATTAGGTGGTAAGAAGAAAGGCTAAGGAAAATAAATATCCAATATCCAGTGTCTGCTGAAAAATGTCCTTATTTAAAGTCACCAAATGCAAGACTAATGGGAGTTCTAAGAATGTCCAAGAATGTCCCAGGGGAGAGTTACCAGCTGGTCTTCATCCTTACTTAGACAAGAGCAGGGAGGAAAGTAGCTTACATTTCATTTGGTTTAGAGTAATGGAAGCTAGCAATGAAATCTAACTCCTAAGGAATCTTTCTTTCAAAATAAAATAGTGACTTACTGCCTACCATAGCCTCGGTGAAGCCTTCATGAAAATCCTATATGGCAAGCCTATATGAGAAAATACTAGAACTTTTAGTCATCCCTCTCTATAATCCCCTTCAAGGGAAAACAAGCAATTACAATCCTGTTATGCAACAGGTGTTCTTGCTTGTCTTCATTTAATCTTCACTGAGAATTACTTTTCCTACTTTACGACTGAAGAGGCAAGCTCTGAGTTTTCTTTGCCCAAGGGTACTTAGCTAATGAAAAGCAGAGTCAGGATATAGTATTGGGCTCTATTCTAGCCTATTTCAGTAAGGCCTTGCCTCTCTCTTATCCTAAGATTTAAGAGGTTTGAAAACCATGGTAAATTGGTAACATGGCTTAGTTCTTATTAAGCCAATACATGCTAAACACTCATCTGATAATAACAGCTAACAATTGGAACAAGTACTTTTATTAGCCCTGTTTACAAATGGTAGCCTAAGACTTAATTAAGTGAGCAACTTGCTTGGGATCAACATCTCTTGGCTAAGGATCCAAGATTTGAATCATGACCTCTTACATCATAGACTATGCTTGAGCCACTAAACAATAAAGAGAGTGAACATGTGTGATTTTATTGTTTAGTTTAATGTAAATTCTTTATGTGTTCCCAACTTTTATAAAAATGTAATAGTCATCAAATAATAATAGCAACAAGCTCAGTCAATTGTGGGTAAAAGGATTAAACCGAAGAGTTTATAGCCCAGGCACAATTAAGTCTCCTGGTTTCTCTTTTAAACATTGAGTCTGTTAACATACTGATGTCTAGACTTCCCAGGTTCTCTTGGTGGCATGCCCTAGAAAGGATTTTATGCTCATGGAGCCCCTGTGAAGGCCTTTTAACCTCTCTGGGAAAGGGGCACATTTCACTCTGGACCTGCTATAGGCTTGTGAGATACCAGAGTATGGGAAACTAGAACCACAGGACAACACAAAATTTAGTCTTAGTTTTCAGCAAGTCACAGATATTTAGAAGCATACAGAAGTCACTGAAATCATGTGGTGAAATCTCCTTATCTGACTAGGCAGGAATTTGAGGAGCAGGCAAGGTTAAGTGCTTTCTCTAGGGTCAGCAAGCTAATTAGCAGGGCAATAAATCACGGTCATGAATAGACACGCTTTCAGAGGAAACTCAGTCCCTTGTAGTTTGAAACTATAAAGAACACCCAGGTAGCTAGACAAACCCCTGATGTATCTGACATAGATGTAGCCCAGGACAGAGCAAAGCCTTCAACACTGAGCGCCCTGCCTGTATCACCAATCTTTAAAAGATGTTTCTCTAAGTCACGACATCACCAGCACAGCTGATGTTCCTACTAACATCTCTCCATTCAAAATTTTAGGTTCAGCCACCACAAATACCCTGGTCTTTTCTTCTTTTCTTACATACACATACATATGTGTGTGTTAAATATGTATACATTTCTGTGCATATAAAATCAGATTCTTTAAATATAAGGGATGTAGTTATTTGACACTGATTCCTCTTTGGAGCACAAATCGCCAAAATGTGGATTGTTGAAACTTTTATATTTACAGCATGAATTAGTGGAATCGTGAGTGTTGCAAAGTTTTTAGAAGATGTGGAACATGGCTTCACATGAGGCTTATTGTGAAAGTGCATTTGTTTCAACTTGTTAAACAGATCCATCTACAGGTCCAAAGATCTGCCTCCAGGGAATGTGGTAAGAGAGCCAGGGATGAAAGGGAGACAGCAGTAAGCAAAAGCCTTCCCCGTGGTTAGAGCAGATCTGGGAAAAGCACATCCAACCACTGAGTCAGAGACAACAGCAAACATCTTGTTCCCACATGATAACATGAAACAGAAGGTGATCACATGACAAAGGCTGATGACAGCATGGGCACACATCCCAATGACAAGACCAAAAAGCATTTCCATGGGGAAGAAAGGCAACATGAGTGAAGACACCATTTCAGGGGGGAAGACAGAGTGAGATACACTGAGAGAGAAAAGCTAACTCTGATCCTCAGAGGACTGAGTAGTTTTATACCAGTCATGCTCAAATTCCCATGATTATTAAAATCAACTCTAACAGTTTACACTCTTAAAATAGTAACCTATGGGCACATTTGACATTTGTGACGTACTTTAGATGAAGTTCTCCATTCAATTTAAGAGCTGAGTGAACATACTAGGGGACCTGGTCAGCCAAGTCTATTTAACCTATGACATGATGACAGAGGCATTTACTCTATGCCTTCAATAAGAAATCAACTTTCCAGTAACTATTTTATGACTATATAGTATTCAGGTTTCAAGGATCCTTCATGCCTATTTAACGGTAGTTATGTCTGGGTTTCCGAGGAAGCCTCCTCCACAGTCCATCACTGACATTTAGCAGCAATAAAGTCTGATCTCATGGAAGTAAACATATTTATTCAGGGACACACATAAAGCATAGCACTTCCCTTCCAGTGAGTATTAAAGATGACAGTGTTTTGTTTTACTTTGATGTTCCTTTTGTTCATTCACTAAAGCATGTATTTTTCAAGGTGTCCCTAAGTGATGTGACTGATAATGTAGAGGTCTCTGTTGTGTGGTATATGTGTTCATGTAGAGGTCATGTGGAGGTCAACATTGGCAGTCTTCCTCAATGGCTCTCGACTGTATTAGTTTTTAGACAAGATCTAACACTGAACCTAAAATTCAAATTCAGCTAGACTGTCTAGTTAGGAAGACTGGATCCTCCTGTCTTGCTCTCCCCAGAAATGAAGTTACAGGCATTTTACATGGATGCTCGAAATCAAACTCATTTACTCATGCCTACTCAGTAAGTATGTTACTGACTGAGTTATCTCCCCCCACAATTTATATTTAAACCCCTGAACATCTAGAAAGGCTGTTTGGAAACTCTTCAGCCACCTAGATATTGAACAAAATGAACAATATATAAAATCACAGCTATATGTTGCAAATAATCTATCAGCTTATTAAATGTGTTAGTTTGGGCATGGTACTAAATATTAACCCCTTTTGATTCACTCATAAGTCATAGTAACACCTATGTTCGTTAAGTAAGTTAAGTAAAATCTATTCCTCCAATTTTTAGGAGGGGAAATTAGCATATAAAGGCAAAGAGTTTATAATTAGTCAAAGCAACCCTAACTGAAACTCAGCTCTGACTGAACTTTTAGCGTGGTGCTTTGTTCTCTCCTAGGCTTTCAGGAAATGTAGTTTTCAGAGAAAAGTGATTCCACGAGAATCAATGAAACTAAACTGTCCAGCTGTCAGGTGTCAGAGAGTTTCTGGGTCTGAGTCTGCTGTATTGAGAAAAAAAAAATCAAAACCAAACAAAAAACTATTAAAACCAAACTCAAACTCTTGTTTAGTCCTTAGTCTAAAAGTCTCCTGAGAAAGGTACTGTTTCTACTTACTAAAGAGGACTAAGGAATGGCTCACAACTCTCCCTTAAACGTGACGAGCAAACTGCTTAAAAGGATTCAAGTTCAGAGATTCTTTCTGCTCCTAATAGGAAACCAGCAAAGTAATGCTCCAAGAAGATGCAGGGGCTATGATTGTGCTGGGTTACATGGTGAGTATATTCTCTAATATAGCCAGCTATCAACAAATAATTGTTTAAGCCAAAGGTATATCTTGTTTGAACAGACAAACTCATAGTATAGGTTTTCTGTGAAGAGAATTCTCTGTTGATTAAAACAACAACAACAACAACAACAATAAAAACAAACAAACAAGCAAAAAACCTTAAAAGAAATTGTAGTAAACCAAGTAATAACCCCAACTTCTTCTTTTTTTTTTTTTTTGTTTTTTTTTTTTTGGTTTTTCCAGAGAGTGTTTCTCTGTGTAGCCCTGGAACTCACTCTATAGACCTGGCTGGCCTCAAACTGAGAAATCTGTCTGCCTCTGCCTCCCAGGTGCTAGGATTAAAGGCATGCGCCACTACTGCCCTAACCCCAACTTCTAAGGCAGCATGTTGAAGTATCATTAGTCCTGACAACTTCATCACTGTTGAGCATACCAGCTGAAGGAATCAGCTATTAAAATAAATTCCAAGCTAAAGTTAAAGGCACAGCATGAGAAAACTAAATAAAGCAAAGCCATGTTGGCCTGAAGTAATGTGGGCTGAGTGTGGGATGCCAGTGGGCAGAGCAGAGGATCCAAGATGAGGAGAGGGGTATAATAGAAATTACAATGAACTGTCTACAATTTACACATTCACTTGTAAAAATGAAATGCTGACTTCTAACATTCACGTTTTCAAACTCACAGTATTTTCTTTTGAGACCTTGTCTCACAAGCAGCCCATGCTGACCTTGACTTGACGTGACACTTCTCCAGTCTTAGCTTCCTGAGGACTTGGAATACAGGGATATCACTATCTTGGCTCCCATGTACAACTCAGCCAATTATTTCAACAATCAAATAGAACATAATACATTAGAATCACAAATAATAAAACTAATAACTTTTATTATAATCCTATCTTCCTCCAGATAAATTATTTATTTTGTGATTTTAGTAATTTTCAATATTTACCTCACTGCTACATAACCCTTATTTTGAATCTTATATACATGAGTAAAATTAAAATTTTGGATTTAACTAATATCATTAACTTTAATTGTTACAATTAAATAAAGTCAGAATTAGGTGACTGATATGTTTTATTTTAGTTTTGTTATTGTTTATAGCTACAAAATCGATAGCATTAATATTTATGCCACAAATAGGAAATCTCTTTGAATTGCAGTAAAATTTGAATCTTACAAAAATTAATCTACAGTAAATATTTTTGAAAATCACTGAAAATCACATACTTGATAATTCAAAAACAATCTTCCTTAAAAGGACTTCGTATCAGAGAAGAGCTGAGGGCTACTTTTGAAATATTTATTTGTTTATTTATTGCATGTCTGTTAGAAGGTATGTGCAGGCACTGCAAAAGTGTGCAGAAATATGAGGTATTGGACCTCATGTATAGAAGTGGAAAGCGAACTTGTGGGAGCTGGCTCTCTCTTTCACTATGTGTTTTGGTTTGTAAGGCTTCCCAGCAAATGGTGAAATGTCAATGTCCTGAAAGGACATCTCACCAGCCTGGTGGAGCCATTTCCACAGAGTGTTATCACATTATTGGGCAAGCACCTGGGGAAAATGACACACATCTGACCCATAGCTTTTCAAACCATGAGTCTTTTTGTATGGGAGGATCACACATTGCCCATAAAGTAGTAGAGACCATCTTTTCTAGGACAAAGAGACTAGAAACAAGATATCTCCAGGAAAGTTCTAGAGCTATAAATTCTACTTCATAGACTTACTAGAATTTTACTGTATCTTTTATCAAAAAGTAAACCATCACCGGGCGGTGGTGGCACATGCCTTTAATCCCAACACTTGGGAGGCAGAGGCAGGCGGATTTCTGAGTTCGAGGCCAGCCTGGTCTACAGAGTGAGTTCCAGGACAGCCAGGGCTAGACAGAGAAACCCTGCCTCAAAAAATCAGAAAAATAAAATAAAATACCTACCCAGAGCCCTTTACAAAAAAAAAGAAAAGAAAAAGTAAACCATCTTTTGAAAAATGGACTCTAAACAATGTGTACAACACAAGTATTTTTTTGACTCTGTTCCTGGTGGGCCTTGGGTCTTTGTAGGATGCCTTACTTGGGGGATTGTGTTTCATAATATTAAGTAAACTGTACTTTGGGGACTGAGAGAAAAGAGCAGAAATCTATCCTGTGAGGGACATTTTAAACTAAATAATTCCATTTTAAAGTATTAGTCACCAAAACTCTCCTCACTCACAAAATATGACAGTAACCTCCTTCAACTTGGTGATCTTCCTCAAATCCTATCTTCTTCAAAGTAAAGATCTCTTGGGTTTTGGTAGAACTGCAAATACTGCAAAAGTCTTTCATGCCACTAATTCTTCTTGCTACAA
>JADRCD010211306.1:3100-13268 GCA_019843815.1 Montemys delectorum | reverse complement strand
GAGGGGAAAGAAAACTATTTAATAGGGCAAAATTATGTCAACAAAAGCATATAGATAATGTAGCTTTGTTCTCCTCTTCCTAAGTTCTTATAACATAGGTTAAAATGTTAAGGAGAGGCGAGGGAGATAGTTCAGTGGGTAAAGCATGTTAACGGGCAAGTGTAAGGACCAGAGTTCAGATCCTCAGGGCCACTTAAAGCAGGGAAGGTATGGTGATCCCAGGGTTCTGAAAATGGAGGCAGGCAATCTCCAGCTGGCTAGCTAGGCTTAGTGGAATTGATAAGCTCTGGGTTCAGCCAGAAGTGATGCCTAGAAGATGAAATGGAGAGCAATGGAGGACCATGCCCAGCTTCCACTGCTGACCGCTACAAGCCACAGATACACACACAGACACACACACACAGACACACACAGACACACACACATACACACACACACACACACACACACACACACACAGAGAGAGAGAGAGAGAGAGAGAGAGAGAGAGAGAGAGAGAGAGAGAGAGAGGAGCAAAACACCAAGGATCCAGGTGTCATGGTGTATGCACATCTGTAATCAGGGTTTACTGAGGCAGGAGAACTGAGAGGTCGGGGACAGCCTAGACTAGAGAGGAAGACACTGGGTCAAATAGTTGAAAAGGAATGAATTAAAAAGCAGATAAACAAACAAACAAGCAAAGACGAAGGTCCCAGTCTAGCTGCTAAAAGAGGTCACCGAGAAGCAGGACAGGTCCTGGCTAGGAACAGTGGGAGCAGGCCCCTACATGAAGGCTGCAGGGCACGACTTAGCAGGAGAGAAGACGGGGTGGGGATATTAGGAGGCTGGAGTCCTCCATGACCTTCCTCCTCTTCTGACTTCTGCATTTCCTTCCCCTGGATGCTGGTATTTCCTCTTTGACATTAGAACCGAGTAGACTCTACAGTTCTGAAGGAAGGGCCTTGAAAGGCATGCAGATAGTGGGAGCCAGGAAGTAGCCAGGGATTTGGTAGTAAATCAGCTTGAGGGAATAGTATATACAAATTAGTCATTTGAATCCACAGTATATCAGTGTATTAAAGGCTCTGACAGATCGTGCAGTTAGAGAAACCAGTTCAGTTCATCAGTGTCTCCACCAGCAGCCATGCAGAGAAGCCAGAACTCTATCCACTCGCTCACTTCCTTCACGTGAGTGTTCAGCAGCAGCCACAGCAGCAGCAAAGCTGGCTATGGCATCCGCCCTGGCTGATTAATTGCTAGCGCCCCTTCTTCCTCCCGTCCCCGTGTTTCTGCCTGAAGCGGAAACTGCAGAGAACAACGTGGAGGGACTCCAAGTGGACGTTTCTCCTGAGTAGACCCTTTGCATACGTCCACGCAACGCTGCAATCTGGCTGCCATGTTAGAAAGTGGTTTTGTGGGAGTCCTGTGTCTCAGCACCTCCGACTACTGGGATGACTTAGGCAACCCCCAGCTCACCACGTTCCAAGAGTGCAGCAAAACGGATTCCGCGGAGTTGTGGCTCTCTTGTTAATGGGGTCAGGTGCCCTGAAGATGTGGGATGACGATCCCCACTTACCACAGCAGCTTCCACGGGTGCAGCCAGTATGCACCTACTGCTGGCTTTAGGGTGTGGCCTGCCTTCATCTCTTTCCAAGTTTAACCTACAGTCGTTTGCGCACCCTTAGGGTGGTGACTGTGTTAGCATCACCGAGTGCCTGCGCCTATGGATAGGCGGGACCACAGACCTGTTGCTATGGGCAACAGCCACCATATTCCCCAAATCCCTAGGGCTTGCTTCCCACCTTTACCTGGGCCATACATACGTCACAACTCATATAAAAACGGGGAACATTCCTTTCTCTTTCTCTTTCTCTTTCCCCACTCCTCTCTTTCCGCGCCATCTCCCCCCCACTCTCTCCCTCTCAATTAAACCTCCTACACGTGGAACTGTTTGGGCCTGGTGTGTGGTATTTTCAACGTGAACGCCTCTCTTAAACCATCAGAACAGGCTGATTTTAGATCGGAAGACTTAAAGCTCACGTTTATTTTATTTTTTTTCAATTCTTTGTTTTAATTATCTGATGATAGATCTTGCGGACAGGATAAAGTCCAAATCATTTAGCATCTCTTCACGAGAGATGAAGAGATCCCACCACAGACCAGTTAGAGGTACTTGGGCTGAAATTCTGAGGAAACTCTGCTGAATCCCCAGTAGGCCACGTGTGCCGTAAAAGCGTGGGAGATGATTATCTTATGAAGAGGGAAGGTTTATTTTGGTCTCTGGTTTAGGTTTTAGCCTGGGATCAGTTAGATCCATTGCTTTTAGGCCTTTGGTGGGAGTGCCACATAGCAATGTCAGGGAGCACAGGGCAGAGAAAACAGTTCATCAAATGGCCAGGTAGGAAAATACAAGAGAGCAAAATTGGGGTCCTGACCTCCCCTTCAAGGTCTTGTCTCTAGCGCCTCAAACACTTCCCTTTGCCTCTTTCAGTGTCCACTCTACCTTAAAGCACCAAGCTTGAAACCAAGTCTTTAAATACATGAGACTTCAGAGAATATTCCAGATCCACAGTAGTCCCACGCGTCCTCCAGGTCTTGCTCTGTATATAGTCTGTTGCTGGCTGTGCTCTTTCCTTTCCTCCCCACAAGGAGGGACAGCCAGGAACAGAATCCTAAAGCAGAGCTCGCCACTCCTCCCCTGAGCCTGCTGTACTTCCTGCTTTCTGGCCTCTGACAGTGCCCCCAGGAAGAGTAATGATGATCCCGTCACTGAGTGCATGACGCTTTTACTACTGGGTTTCTGGGTTCCATGTTGAGACAGGAAAGCCTACCCACAGTCATCACCATCTGTCAATCAAGATCAGTGGGAGGGCAGAGACAGAGGAGGCACAGTCCACCCTGAGTTGGTAAGACAGGCCTGGGGCCTGGGGGGTACCTTGCACAATCTTAAGGAAATAAACATGTTTTTTTTGTTTTGTTTTGTTTTGTTTTTTTAAATAACATGGACTAAAAGATGATAAACTAGTCCAAAAGAGAGAGTAGATTCCAAATAAGCCACCCCGCATGGGAGAGGGACAAGGGGGCCAAAGCTGCTGGAGCAGAACTGCAGGATGTTTTTTTTTTTTTGTTTTTGTTTTGGGGTTTTTTGTTTGTTTGTTTGTTTTTGGGTTTTTTGGTGTTTTGTTTTGGTTTGGTTTTGGTTTTTTGAGACAGGGTTTCTCTGTGTAGCCCTGGCTATTCTGGAACTCACACTATAGACCAGGCTGGCCTCAAACTCAGAAATCTGCCTGCCTTTGCCTCCCAAGTGCTGGGATTAAAGGCTTGCGCCACCACTGCCTGGCTACAGGATGCTCTTCTTGTCTCAGGGAGGAGCAGGCTGCAGGCTCCCCTAAACTGTGGTCTCTGGGAATAGGTAGGAGCTCACAGATTTTTTTCTCTGAGAAGGAGCAATAAGAACCGGTAGTTTGTGACTACTTTATCACCTATGTGTTTAATTTTTTATTATTTAGTGAGAATCTCTAAGAAGCTTCTTTTTCTTTTCTCTTCTTCCTTCCTTTCTTCCTTTTTTCTTTCTTTCTTTCTTTCTTTCTTTCTTTCTTTCTTTCTTTCTCTCTTTCCTTCCTTCTCTCTTTCTTTCTAAATTAGAGCTCAGTCCACCTTTGCTATCTTCCCTCAGAAACTCCTGAGGTCAAAGGAAGGACAGCCCAGTGTCCAGACCTTTGTCTCAGTTTTGCAAGCACCTCTAGGCATTCTGGGTAAGCAAAAAAGCAAGCATGAGGCAGGGCAAGGAGGAACTGCAGCACCGGTTTTCTTTCTCAGACTTTCCCTGTCGGGGAATTAGGACAACAGTGACTTAACAACAAGGGTTTGGTCTCAATAAACTTATTAATGTCACTTGAAAATACAGTAAGTTGAAAATTCACTGCATACAGTTAACCTATAAAAGCAACCTCGCCTAGCAACCAGGTCACGGTAGAGCCTTCTTTGTTCCTGTCAGGTTGACATAGCTGATGGGAGCTGAGGCTTCCTGCCCTACTCAACACCTAAGAGAGCCATTCAAATGTCAAGATATGGTGTCTCCTGAATGGACAGTGTGTTCCTCCTACAGTAAAAAGAAAAAAGAAAGAAAGAAAAAAACTCAAATCATTGAAATTCAGAAGCCTGTGTAGTCATTAATTTATATTAATTAAATTTGAAAACTCAGACTCACATGAAGATAATCATAAACCATGGAAACTAAAGGGGACCACGGGGTTCATTTAGCCCTGCTCTCCCACATTTCACAAGATGGAGATAGACAGGAAGATATGCCAAGCTCACACAGCGAAAGGCTTGGTGGAATCCTGCAGCTATTTCCTCTAGAGGACAGAGACACAGTTTAAGGTCTTTTTAAATAGCTACCATTTTCCAGTTTGGCTCTTTAGCAACAGGACAGCAGGTATAAGGATGGCCACAGAAGTGAGGAAAACACTTTGAAGCGACAGGCACAAAGGGAGAGGGGTGTGAGGAGGCTGCCTGAGCGTATTTAGATTAATTCCTCTCTAAGCAAATCCTCACAGACGGGAAACGGCATAAAATATTTATGTATGAATGGATATATTGAGTTGCCCATGCCTTCTTAAAATGTTGTAATGTATGGATGCAGTTATATATCTTAATTGCTAATTCAATAAACATTATTAGCATCCACTAGGCTAAACCCATAGGGATTAGAGTAAAAGTGAGGATATAAATATTCATAACGAGAAGGGCAAACATTCACGGATGGTTATGCTTGATATGCTGGACAAGTCTCAGCTTATTTACCCAGAACAGTAAGTATGATTCTTTTTCCACTTTATAGGTGAGGAAACATTGACTTAGGGAGTGACGGAACCTGCCCGTGGTAGCAGAGTTGGAAGGTCTCAGAGCAGGTAGGTAGCAGAGCTAAGAGTCTGTCTGACTCGGGCAAGTGGGGTTCCTAGCCATGAGAAGAGTGTGGGAAAGTACACCTTAGAAATGGTTGGGCGGGGCTTAGCAGCCACACACAACAGGTGCTAAGAATGATGCTAGGGTCCGACCGCTCACATCCCAGGGGAAGCGGTGCATCTTGAGTTCAGTGTAAGAGGAACATGTCTTGATGCAATGAGGATGGAGCAAGATCTGGAGATGACGACGAGGAGGTCGCTAGTGGTCACCTGAGCTCCTCTTCATGGAAGCAGGCAGCCGACAGCTGGATGTCTAACCTTTGGGTAATGATTCTGGAGCTGCCAAGAACCACGGAAGCTGCAGAAGACAGTGCCAAGACAATTCATCGTCCCTTGGGTTTTAGTTACTCTGGAATTTGGAGATTAGCAATAGACTACAGCCAGGAGGTCTGTAAGAAAGGGGAGGCGTGACCAGGGACAAGCTGGCT
Organism: Montemys delectorum; assembly: GCA_019843815.1. Classification (NCBI taxonomy): domain Eukaryota; kingdom Metazoa; phylum Chordata; class Mammalia; order Rodentia; family Muridae; genus Montemys; species Montemys delectorum. The sequence goes on along the minus strand of JADRCD010211306.1, from coordinate 7,894 downwards.
CCTAAAGGAAGCGTTTCTGTCCAACGGCTCAGTCTAGCGAGCCTGCCTTCAGAGAGCTAGGTGCTTGTTTAGCTAAGTCATAGTTTTCATGCTAAGGACCAGGAATCAGGCTAAACCACAGACAACTAGCCAGCCGCATGACCCCAATGCCTCTGGTAATGGCTGTTCATCTTTTCTAGTTTGCAGCCTGGGTTTTGTCTCTTTCCCACTTCCTGTCCCTAAATCCTCTCTAGCCTCCTGGCTTCCGTTCCTCTATCCCTGAGGGTTGCCATTGCCATTTTCTCCTACGTTGGAAGCGCAGCGCCCCCTTGTGATCGTGACCACTTACCTTGGAATCTCTCAGAGAGCTGGACAAAGCAAAGAGCAACCCCCAAACCATTAGCTAGCTCCACTGAGTCTGTTTTATTTACTAAAGTTTAAGATCCACTGCCTGGGAACAGAGATCCCGGTGGCTTTCGGATTTCTGTACGTTTCTTTCTCCATTAAACCTTCTTCGGAGAGCATAGCAGTGTCAGCAGTGGACACGCCTCCTCCACTCTTTCTGTTTACCAGGGGTCAGTTTCTGAGGATAGAAATGGCATCCCCAACTCCCAGAGCCTAAGGGACACTTAACAGATGCTTAACAGAAGCGGATGACGTATTGCTAGAGGGTCCCCTTTCCTTCTTTCTTTTTTTCCTTCCTCCTTCTCTAACTGCCCCACCCCCAGCCCCGGCATTGAGCATAAAACACAGGTTTTAGGAAGTGGTTAATGTTTAAAGGGAGCCGGTCAGGCTAGGCAGGGCACGGGCCGCTTGCTCAACTGACAAACAAACCCACCTGCTTTGTGTTGCTCCCTAAACTAACAGGAAGCAGCCAGGAGATGGTCACTCACCCAGCAGTGGCTCACACCACCTGGCAAGCCACCTACAGGGCAACAGCACAGCGTGCTGCAAGAACGAGAGGCTATAAATAGACTTTTCTAAGAAGCTGCATGCTGGTGCTGGACAGGCCTGGTGCAGAGGCCTGATTTGTTGCCCTTCAAACAAATAGGGAACAGTTCGAGAAGGACACTATAGAATGTAAGCTTCCTTTTCTATACCAGTGCCTGAGAGTCTCCTAATTGCTGGTTCCTAGCTTATTAATACCGGAGACAATAACAGAAATCCCTTGGTAGGTCTTCATGAGGGGAACCTCTTTCCTGTTGCCCCATACTTGTCTAATCTCTTACTCCTTATGCACGACTCTTTAGTGTTCAAGACTGATGTCCTTCTCGCCTTGTCCACAAGACTAATTCTACTCCTTCATTTGTTCATGTTTCCCCAGTTTAGACTCTTTGAATGCATTCCCCTTTGTTTATAATTATGGTCTGCATTTTAAGCACACACAGCAGTTATTTATAAATTAAATACATGCGCATCTATCGGTTTGTATGAAATACAAGAAAAATTTACTTTTCATGGCTAATCTGTGATAAACAAACATGAACATGAGTTCTATTTTCCTCCCTGCCCACCACCAGATCATTTCGAAGACCCTGTAGCGGATATCACTGAGCACAGTACTCGATCACTCTGCTGGGCTCTCAAAGCCTTCTGAGGTCAGTTCCAAGTCATGTATTCATCCACTCATTCATCATTTTTAAGTGGCTACTGTGCTCAAGCCCTGGGCTAGGCTCGGGAGCTAAGAGGAAGGAGGCCCAACGTCTATTGCTCAGGAGCTCAGACTGTGGGAAGAGAGACGCACATAAAATAACTCCTGGGGAGTTCATATGTTTTGTTACAGAAGCTCGTACACTCCCTTAAAGGGAGAAGAGAGAAATAACTGCTCGTGAGAGTCAGGAGAGGCCTCACAGGGCATTATTTGTACTGTGTTGAAAGAAGAGTGTGTGTGTGGGGGGTTGCTCTGTTATGAAACAGAGAGAGGCCCTTTTGAGCACAGGGAATGGGAAGGCACAAAGGTGAAGGAAGAAAAGAAGGAAAAGGAGAAGAGAGGAGGGAGAAGTATATTGAGAAGGTATAAGCAGGTTACTAGACAGGCAGGGCATGCAATACAGTGACACAGACAAAGACGAGTGAACAGCTGAGGCTGGGTCGTACAGGACCTTAGCTACAGTGCCATTAAATTCCGATGTTAGTGTGAGTCATAGGTCTGTCAAACTCTACTCTTTCCTAAGTGGCTTTTAACCTGTATCTCCATGGCTCCCAGGAAGGAAGGCACTGCCATTGATTTTCTCTCTTTGTACTTTTATTAAGAAAGTGATGTCTGTGCGGTATTCCCACAGAAAACACTTCTCTCTGAGGCTCATTAACTCACACCGAGTTCCTTTTCTGAGACACTTTACCAGGACTTCTGCTCCCAGAATCTACCGTTATCCATTATGGTGTGTGTGTGTGTGTGTGTGTGTGTGTGTGTGTGTGTGTGTGTGTAATGGTTGCTAGGCACGGACCTTGCAGGCTTCTCATGTCTAAAAAGTACTCCTTCTCAGGAGGGAAAATATCACAGATGATTCCTTGTGTGATTGGTACTTTTTTGTTATTTTTGCCTGGGAGGGCCACTAAATCTCTTATGCCTTCTAGGCTTCTTGCTTGTGTCCAGGATCAGGCATTTCCAGGATCCTTCCTCCGTGTTGGAGGCGTGGCTCGTGTTGAGGCACTAAACCTCTTCTCTGCTGTGCTCTGCCGCATGCTGAGACTGCTAGGCTGAGCACAGGGGCTTCTCCTTGTGTGCTAAGATGAAATAAAGCGAAGAAGACCATGATCCAGAGAGAACATTGAAAAAGAAATGACAGCACTTGTCCTCTGGGCTGGGAGTGACTGTCACGGATGATGAAATGAGGAGACAAAGGGGACTCCAGGACGGTTGACACTCTGCGCACGAGGAAGCTGTACTAGAAAATGAATAGGAACTGAACCGGAAGTGAATGTGCTAGGAACACATCCTCTCTGCCCATCATTGTCTCTGTCATTTGCCACCTCAGAACCTTGTGCCATGTAGCTGCATTATTGCATTGTATCTCAGTGCTTGGCAACCAGGGCAAGAGGTATCCAGTAGGCACTGCTTCACGTGCGTATGCTGGGATGCTTTCGTTATTCGAGTCTAGATGAGAGTTACTGACCCATTGATTCTCTTTGGAAATGTTTGGAAAGAGAATGCAATAGGCACTCCTTGTTATTTTCCATATTCTGAAGCCCCTCTGATATCTTAAAACTAGGAACGAGGCTAGGAAGGCAGAGACATACATAGAGAAGCAAGGACCTGACTTGTCATAAGAGACAGAGGGAGCCATTCCCTACGTAACCATGAGTGTTGGTTGGCTTTGGCGTGAGTATGTTGACAGAGTTCTCTGATGGAACAGAACTTACAGCGTTAGTTCTGTAACAGAGGGAAGTTATTAGGTTGCCTTCTTAAGACATGGGCTGGGTAGTTCAACCATGGCTGTCTGAAAGCTGGATAGGCTAAAAAACCTCTGCTCAGCCCAGGAAGCTGAGAGAGTCTTATCAAGGTGACCTGCAGACAAGCGCTTGCTAATTGATATAGGAAGGTCCCATTGTATGGTTCCAAATATAAGTAAGCCTGGCTATTTAAGAAAGGTAACTGAACCAGTTGATGGTGGTACACGCCTTTTATCCCAGCACTTGGGAGGCAGAGGCTGGCAGAGTCTACGGAGGAAGTTCTAAGACAGCCAGAGCTACACAGAGAAACCCTGTCTTGAAAAACAACACAGCAACAGCAGCAGTAACAGCAGCAACAACAACAACAAAGAAAGGTAGCTGAATGTGAACCAAGGATCAAGTAGCACTTGTCCATGACTTCTGTTTCACCTTCTGCTTGTGGTCCTGCTTTGACTTCCCTCAGTGACAGGCTGGGATCAGGAGATAGAAGTTGAGCTAAACCCTTTCCTCCTTGAGTTGCTTCTGGTCTCAGTGTTTATCACAGCAGCAGAAAGCAAACTAGAAGAACCTGCTGAGAACTTCATCTATACTGCGAGGTGCTTCCAGGCTTGACTGAGACAGGCTCCGCTCTATTCTGTGATGTGCTTAAAGACTATAGAATGGTTTCTGGAACAAAATGGCTGTCATGGCCTGGACATGAAGTGTGACCCGCAAAGGCTCATGTCTTCGGTTCCCAGTAGGAGGATCATGTCATTAGGAGGTGAGTGGATCACGAGGTTTCTAACCTCTTCATAGGACTCATCTATCCATGGATTCATAATTTGATGGTGTCTGATGGGAGTGGGGTCTAGTTGGAGGAAGTAGGTCACTGAGGAAGGTGCCCTAAGAAGTTACACCTTATTTTTGATGCTTTCCTGATTTTCTCTGCTTCCTGGCCACCATTGGGTGCGCATCAGTTGAAGCGGGATGCTTGGCTTCACCATGGGCCCCAGTAACCATGGGCTGCAACCTCTGAAGTTGTGAGCCCAAAGAGCAGACTTACTCCTGGTCAGTTGTTTCTCTCTGGTATTTGCCACAGTGCTGAAAAACCTATCCCTGTGGCACATGAATGGAGGTTCAAATAATTTCACAAGTGTGGACCAAAAGTCAGACATTCTTCAGAACACATATATGTATATGTACCTCATATGTTATTTATTTAGGTTTAGAGGATTTTTTTTTTCAACCATTCGCCCTAATTTTGGCTTCCACCTGTTACTTGCCTTTAGCAAGGCCTGGGAGACTGTGACCTGTGTGTCAAGGCCTGTCTGTGGGTTTCTGTGCCATTCATGAGGTTGACAAAAACTGTCAGGGTCTCCAAGGAATATACGATTAAAAGAAGAAAAAAGAGGAGGAGGAGGAGGAGGAGGAGGAGGAGGAGGA